>BJBW01004484.1:7083-21864 GCA_004320125.1 Scolopax mira
CTGGGCAACCTCTTCCAGTGTCTCACCACCCTCACAGTAAAGAATTTCTTTCTGGTATCTCATCTAAATCTCCCCTCTTCCAATTTAAAACCAAAGACAAAACTGGAACTTTAAAGCTAATGTACAGAAGTATCTTTCTTCTTACTGTTATTTCTCTGGGCTGGTTTCCCTTCAACATGGAGGTGGAAATCACAGGAACAGGACAGGGATTCACAGAGCCTTTCTCTAGGTCCCTTGGCCCACCCAAGCACATATAACCCACATATACCCAACTAAATCCCGTGATGCTCATTTGGGGAACCTCCTGCTCACCTTCTGAATTTGGGAGCAGAGGTGCAGAGGGAAGGCAAGCCCCTGCAGCTCTAAAAGAAGATTTTGTTTAAATGTCTTCGTGAAAAAAGTAATTGGATCGATATTATTTAGCCGCAAATGGCAGCAAGTGGGGACACACAAACTTAGTAACAATCCAGTGATTTTGGGGCCCACTGGAAGTGGAGCCTCAGAGGTGAGGCATCCCAAAGAATGCCTTGATGCCAGGCCCCAGGCTGTAGCTACCCTGAGATGTGGCAAGGAACTGACTATGTCACCCTATGCTTAGCTAAACCCCAAGGGCTTGAAAAGAGAAATAGACAATTAAAACACATCGACCAAACAATTAAAGCTTCATAAAAGTTTGATTGCAAAACACAATGAAATTTTCCTGTTGTCAGTTTTGCTTCACAAGGTAGTTAAATGAAAGTCAGCCAAGACCTCCAAATTCTGTTCACATTTTATGGATGCTTTATTTATATTTAGCTGATTTTTCCTCCTTAATTTGCTGGGTAAGGTGGAGTCAGATCTGCATGTTACCATAATTCTTCCATCTTCTGTTGGCAGTAAAATGATGCAGCAAACAAAGGCTGACACCTTTGAAAATAAAACCCATATAATGTCTTCCTAAGCTTGCAAGTTTAATACCAGAAATAAAAGTCAGTAGCAGTACCATGAACAGCTGTGCAGAAACCCCTCTGGACACTTCTTTTTCCAAAATATATTGGAGCTTTCCCACACTCTGTATTCAGTTGAGATGGAGAGAAGCATCACTAACCCCACGGGGAGAGCAGGCAAGGCACAACTGCTTCCTACTTTCCACTTAAAATTAAAAGGGAATTTGTTTAGCTTTCACTGACATAAAAATCTCATTATCTTTTTCTCTCCTGTGTGAGATTCCTCTTTCACAGCACTGGGCTGACTAACCCAGACCCATCAGTGATGCTGCAGAGACGTAGGTGCAGGGAAAAGGGCCAGGAGCAAGAGGCAAAGGAATCATAGAACCATAGAATCATTTAGGTTGGAAGAGACCCTTGGGATCATCGAGTCCAACCATCTACCCTACTCCACAAAGTTCTCCCTTACACCATATCCCGACGACTTTGGAAGGAGCAAACCAGCAGCAGTTGGGGGCTAGGAAGGGAGCAGAGCTCCTGGCAGAGGAGCAGGAGCTCTGATTCCTCCCACAACTCCCAGCAAACACCTGGAGGAAAGGCTGATGAGCAATGTCCTGCTAGAGAAAAGCTGTGGGAGTGCAATCACAACTTCCTCCTCCCGGGCTGTGACCAAGAAAACAGCCAAGCTGCCACCCAGGTGACAGACACCTGGTGGGGGCAGGTTAGAGAAACCACAGCATCTGAGGCTTCCTGGATGCCAGCACCCTGGAAGAACCCACCGAAAACACTAAACATGGAGTGGAAGTTGCACTGCAACCTCACTTTTCTACCATCCAGTCCTTGTGAGACATTGAGCTTCACGCGCTGCTAACACCTTGCTCATCTGAAAGAGTTGGAGGGATGTCGGTAACGGGGGATAGGAGTAGGAGGAAAACAACAAAAAAAAATGCATATATCTCATCATTGCTCAGATTACTCATCTTAAACTGCAAGTTGCACTGTACCCTTGGGGGTTGGATGGATTGTTTAATTGCAAGAGAAGTAAAGGAATAAAACATTGAACATGATTCTGAACCTTCTGCACAACTGAGGACACAAAACCACGGGCAGCACAGCCTCCTGCTACCCCACAGTGCTCGGCCACCTAGAACTCTGAGTGGCTCGTTGTTTCTTGACAGACACACAACACACTGTCCCTCCTGACTTCAAGGGAACTACCTACATCCTCGTCAGGATCCTCCAGTTCCTCCGCTTCTTGCTCAGGACTGATCCTTCCTTCTCTCCATTTTCCGTTGGCAGAGCTGAATTTGTACAGGTTACCACCATGAAAACTTTCCTTTCCTTTCAAGGAGGCCCAGCGAGAGCCCTGGCAGCTCCAGTTATGGCCACTCTGAAGTTTAGGAGACTTGGGAAGCCACTTAACAGAGTCCTGAGAGGAAGATGACAAAAAAAAAAAAAAAAAAAAAGCAAAAACAAAAAGGCAATGAATAGATTTTAAGAAAGTGGTAGAAGTACATACATGCAGAAATTGCCTAGCAAGTTCTGCAAGGTATTTTAGCATCTTGTAAATACTGGGTTTCCCCTTGAGAGGTACCTTTAGGCCCAGAGAGACACTTTGGGAGCTAATGGGCAATACTGGCTAATGGTGGTACAAAGAGCAAGAAAAGGCTGCAGAAAATAGTGGCACTTATACCAGCGTGGAAACAAGCCCACCTTTAGCATTGTAAAGAACAATTAAACAATCAACAACAGTCTTCAATAATGTTATATTCTGTACTATTAAAAAAAAAACAAACAAGAGCTGTCAAAGTTATTATTCATTAAATAAAATGTTCCATTTATTCAATGGTTCTAACAGAAGGCACAATACAGTTGATATTTTCAGGTTTTCTGACTTTCAAAGTAATTATAGTCCAGTTTTCCCAAATCACCATTACTTATTTACATGCAAAAACCCCCATCTCTCTTCTTCATCTACAAGTTGTGTCAAGGTTGCCTATATACCTTCAGGTCACTGAACCTGGCAATCAACAGCACACGGTGACTTTCACATTGTTTAAACAGAGATTTGATTCGGATTTAACAACTCTGTAGCGTAAAGAATTTTCCCTTTTAAAATTTCCCCCTTTTAATGCAAAATACGTACACACGCGCACAGATTTCTTGCTGTTATCAGCACCCTAGATGTCATGACCTCTAGAAGATTAGATCTTGCTCAATGTTGAGAAAGAAAAGGAGACGGGACACTGTTGCCCACGCTGGATACACGGATTCATCTTCAGCTGCCGAAGGAGCTCCCCTTGGGATTCTTCATTTGCTTTTTGGTTTTTTAGAACAGCTGAAAAGACTAGGAAATGGACAATATCTCAGGGTCTCCTTGGAGAAGACCTTTCTATGTCTTGAAAAGATCATAGCCCAAAGAAAGGATTATTTGCACTGTACACAGAAGGCGTGAACGGCCTCTAGAAGAAACTTGCTGTTAAATTGAATTTTGAACTGGACTGACACTCAACGATCCCACTGTTCACTGATAAATAGCCAGGATTTCTGGTTATTCTAAAGGACATCACTCAGGACACTCAAGGCGATTGTTGATTTAGTTCGTTGGGGAATGGAATGCAAAAGCAGCACAAACAGTTGTGACAGGATTCCCATTCCTTCTGACAACTCAAAACACAAAGCACCCTTAAATAGAAGCTGTTTCCTACAAATATTAACTAGGAGGACAGAAATTGTAATCAGACTAGGAAATAGCATGCTGCCTGAAATAGTTTGCTATTGTTTTGGTCTCTTTTATTTCAGAATAGCTAACGTGACGCCTCAATACATTCAGGGCATTTCCAGAGACAGTTTAAATCCTTGTCAAATGCTAAGCTCATTAGGAAGTCATAAAGCAATTTCACTCTAAAAATAACCACAGGTAGAGATGCAGCATTTAACTTCTTCCCAGGGAATGTCTCATCCTTGTTTGACCCTGATCCCTAATCCTGAACAACAGGACAGCCTCAAAGCCAACCTGCCAAACTCCAGAAGACCCATAAAAGGGTCTTACTGGAAAAACCAATATAGTACAACTGCCCAGATTTCTAATTAGCTAAAGTTGACAATCACTTCACTGTCCTAGGCATACACTCAGCTGCCGTGGTAGCCTCTAGGAGGTATGAGGAGGGAGCTGATGCCTGTCAGTAGATTGTACACCCCTTTGCACGGACCCCACGGGTTGTGCTTTCAGGAAATCCAATGGAGAAAGGAAGCCAACGTGTGGTGGTTCTGCTGTGAGCACGGGCTAACACCCCTCGGAAAACACACCTCAATCCCCCTTTCCCAACAGCTTTTTGATGCAGGAGAAGGTTTAAGGGCTGGAAATAAGGTATTGGTCTAAATCCAGCGTTCAGGAGCAGTATAAGGTGAGGAACAGAGAACATCAGGGATGTTGCTGGCTCTTCGCATCCTTCCGGACAAGGTAGCCACAACGCTAATGCTGTGAGTCCCTAGTGATGCCAGTGGCATGCAGAGATTGCTGTGAGGAAGAGACAGCAAAGGCACAGCTCTGTTGGCTGTGCTTTCGGGCAAAGAGACCACTCCATCTCTTTATTGGATGTTTTTTCCTCCCCAACCAACCCCCCTCCCCCCCAAAAACTCATTACTCTGATGTATTAAAGAGGATTAGATGGACAGAAAGCTTCTGTCACCCCTCAAGGTGGAAATTGGTACTAAAGGATAGTTAGTATCCAAAAAGTATCCAAAGTATCACAAAAACTCCACCAATATTTGCTTGTTCTCATTAGATTCCATACTATAGAACCATGCTTTAAGACAAAAAAGGCTACTGGCAAATATCCTAATATTAAGAGAGAAAAATCCGTTCTCCTTACAGAATTTTAGAGATGACAATTGGTCTTTTTACTACCCAGGTAAGGCAGGAAGTTTCTTCTTGCATACCCAAAACAATTAAAACAGTCATCAGTAGCAAATACAAAGCGAGGCACACAGTTTTACTTACATTCTCTCTGAAATATTTATCATAAACCAAGGAGAATTGGGGAATTCGGTGTTTCAGACTTGAGGCTTCCTGGATGTTTCAGACTGTACAACACTGATGTTTTGTAAATGCAGAAGAAATGGGATTTTTTTTGGGGGGGGGGGAATTATTTATGGGTCTCAGCAGTTATATTCCATGGAAACACATTTTCTATCATCTCCCTTCATTAGTAATGATACTAACTGATTGATAACAGATCATTTTCCTTCAATATTTCACCAGCGAGTAAGTGGACTCCCTTTTTACCTCCTTTCAACATGATTTTCACGTTTGCAAAGGCAGTCTCTTCAGAACATAAATACTCCTCTGTCTCATTCCCCTGTATGTTAGGAGGACAAATTGTTCCCACAAAGTACAAGGTGTCTATTCTGATAAGATCTCACTAATAAATCCTCTAGAGAATGAACTTCCTCCAGGCAACAAAGGTGTACAAATGCTACGTATCACCCTAAATCGTTCTGGCAAATGAAAAAGAATCCAGAACACCTTAATGTTAAAAGCCAAGATAGGAAAAACACCCTCATTTCTGAAGCACCATACTGAAACCATGCAGTGACAACGAAACTCCCTGCTTACAGCATCAAACTGGTCACCATGGGCAAGAAGCCAGTGGTCCCAGATACCTAGAATATTGGTGGTAATTTTACCCTCTACTATAATTCAACTCAAAACCCCAAACACACATTTTCAACTATTTTTCTATTAAAAAAAAAATGAATAAATGCTTAAATAGCTTAACTAGAAGATATGGGAAAGAAAATAATCTTTAAAGATGTATTTCCTAGAATATAAACATTCTCTTCCGTTTAATTACAACTACGCATAATGCACAGCATTCTACTAATTGAAAACTATTTCAGACTCATTCCCCTTTTTAAAAGTACAAAAAGCTGTCTCTAAAAGAGCTCTGTGTGATTCACATGAAATAAGAATGAAAGCTC
Organism: Scolopax mira; assembly: GCA_004320125.1. Classification (NCBI taxonomy): domain Eukaryota; kingdom Metazoa; phylum Chordata; class Aves; order Charadriiformes; family Scolopacidae; genus Scolopax; species Scolopax mira. The sequence goes on from BJBW01004484.1 coordinate 12,993, forward strand.
AATGAAACGCTGCTGAAAACAAAGGCATCCTTGAATATGATTTCCCTGTAGAATAAGCAGCATGAAAGCAGCCTGAACAGAACACTGAAGCGACCCTTCCACAGGGAAACTTTGCTAGCAGGAAATACATGACTTCATTTTAAACTTAGGTGTTCAAATATTAACTGGCCAGATAAGATTTCTGAATTTCCTGAAAACATCCTTTAAAAAAAATAAAGGTGCTGTGGGTTATCCTAAAAGCATCCACTATGCAAATTTTCTCCCATTTTGAATGGAAAAAAAAAAGATCAGCAATATTCAAATAATCAATCATTTTGGTAGTTAGTTTAAAGTTTGGTTTGGTTTTAACTTGCTTAGTGTAAGTCCACAATGTCACCAGTGAGCACTAAAGGAATTCACACGTTTATAGAATCGTCTGGGTTGGAAGGACCTTTAAGATCATCTAGTCCAACCATCAACCTAACTCTGATAAAAAAAACCCAAAAAACCCCACATACAACACACACCCCCCCATTATTAAACTATGTCTCTAAGCATGTTGACTATGTCAACCTGTCTTTTGAACACCTCCAGGGAAGGTGACACCACCCTGGGCCCACTTTTAAAAAAAATCTCACTTTTTTTTCCTTAATCTGGTTGAATACTGATTATATTCCTGACTTCAAAGTGAGAGAGGAAGCCACCATCCCTCTGAAAATTTCCCTTCCTCCTGAAACAATTGGGACCACAAAAAACATTTATTGATAGCCAAGACCATTCAGCTTTTGTCACCTCCTCTGATAGCAACCTCCACAGAGAAGCAGATTTTGTGTGTTGGATGGAATTTGAAGATGGGGAACACTCTTATCAAATCAATTGAAAAACAGGAGCCAAGGCAAAGAATGACAATGAATTCTCCATTATCAAAAGGTCTAGGACATTTTGGATAAATAGCCCCAGTGGGAGGTAGACATTTACAGTGAACTAGGAGAGGATCAACTGATATACTAAAAAAAAAAATAAAAAAAATTAAATTCTCAGTGTCTCTACTCTCCTCTCAAAAGCTGAATTCATGAGCACCAAGTAGTGAAACCTGTTAATTAGCTAGTCAGCTAATAAAGGTTCAGGCAGCACTAGTAAAGCAGTAATATTAGACAAGAAGCAGGCAGGTCAGTGTGTCCCAGACACAAGTCCTTCACTGGAAAGGACAGTGGTATCCAAATTTCCAGCACACACTTTCCCACAATATGTTGATTATCAAAAATATGGCATGTAAGCCAGAAAAGTAATCCTGACAGGCAATTTATATGGAAGCCGTGGAAAAAGCCTGGAGCAACACACAAGGGATGGAAAAATCTGTTGCTACACTAACAATGGGAGCAAGAGAGTTTTTGGTGGTTTGTTCCATGGTTAAGACCATGGAATTGTGTCTTTCAATAAAGAGAACTCACACGCAGTAACTGACAGGTTAATATTAAATCCACTCCACTATAACACTCAATTGGTTTTCCCTGGTTACCCGAATACAGCTAATAAAGCAGCATGCAAGTTTCTTTCCTCGTGGTAAATCCACCTCCCAAAAGACCTACTAACCAACTGAAAAGGAGACGTTTATAGAGGGGGAGGAAAAAAAAAAAAAAAAAAAGAAGAAAAAGTGATGCTTACAAAATTATATTCACTACTTGGGCTCCTCAAAGCACCAGCAAGAGAAAAGAGCCTGGGAAGGGAGAGTCACACTTTCAAGGACATGCACTGTTTCAGCAGAACAAACATCATCAGCTTTTTCTGGGTGTAAAATAGAGTTAAAAGTGTCTGGAACTTCATGGGCACTGCGGGGAGGACAAGTGTACATAAACCACTTCATGAAATGGCACAGACAGGGACCATTCGAGGCATCAGGCTAGGCTGCTGGAGGTTGGATCAGGTGGAACGACACGTAAAATCACTCTTTTGTAATAAAAAGGGGCACAAACCAGACATTTTGGATTCGGGGGAGAGAGACAGTAGCCACTTCTCACTGTCTGCACAGATCCAAGCATCTGGGCTGCCCTGAAAAGCAAATGATGCTTCAACTGCTATTATTCCACGCTACCAGCAGCTGCTGTTGCATCTCAAGTTTTCAGCAGCCTGGAAAAATGCACTTATTGCCAGGCTCCAACACCTGCCCTGAATTGTGTACACTGCCAAATTACCTGCAAATAAACAAAGGGCGTTAACGAGACAGTGCTGTACAGTCTTAGGGGAGAAGACTGAAAAACTCGCCTCCTCTTTCAGATCCCCCCCAGATACTCACTGAAAAAACGTAATGAAAATCCAGATTTTCGCCACAGAGATTCATGAAGTAAAGGCAGGTGGCAGTGAAAGGCAAGGAACACCAGTGCTCCTCTGGGGACACAGTAGCAGGATGGTTTGGTGATGGACTTCAGCTCCTCTAACCTGTCACCAAGCAACTGTTGGACCTTGTTCTGAGCTCAATTTATTTTCTTTTACAAAGGAACGGAGGCAAACACCTTCAAGAAGCCATTCCTAACACCTGTCTTGGGCTGAGACAACCACAAGGAGATCGCAGTAGGGTGTGGGATGAAGCAAGCCTTCATCCATTTCTCTGTAGCCAGAGAATCCAAAACAAATATTCATTCCACCATTCTAATAAATAAATGAATGGATGGCTGAGCAATTAATTCACGTCAAAGCCGAGGCAGCAAGCAGTGCCTGTCTTCTGGCTGGTTTTGGGGCCGTGGTGCAGTCTCCACAAGCTTGTTGGATTGTACAAAAAGTAACTCCATCGCAATAAAGCACCCCTCACAGGGCTATAACCAGGTTTCCATCTTGTTGTGACTTCAGCAGGAGGGAGTAGGTGAACACAGGCAGTTCATGAGTTAATGATTTTCTTTGATTTTTCATCTGATGGCACGTTAAGCAAGGCCCAAATCCAGGCTTTACACATTCTAATGCAGCTGTCCTGTTTATACCTGGAGCAGATGCTAAAAACAAAAACAAACAAACAAAAACCCCAAACGACAGAAAAAGCCCCCAAAACCAAACCTCGGCCTCCAAATGAAAAAAAAGATCATCAGAGCTCAGAGTCTTGCTGCTGCCTTTGCCTTTGGTCTGTCTTTTTTAGGAACTCATTTTCATCTCAAATGGGTTTCCTGAGGTTTTTTTGGACTCTGGGTACAGTTTCCTATATTTTCAAACTTTTGATGTGCCAATCCCACTTTAAAAAGAGAATTCTACCCAAGGTTGGAGTCGATTGTACAAAAACCTTGTTTTCTTTCTGGTTTTATTTTAACAGCAGCTTCCCATTCTTCATTGGGAAGAATGAAATGGCGCTACCCCTGAGCTATCTAACACCTATCAACCCGCAGCAGCTCCTGCAAAGAGACCAGCCTCGAAGCTTAAATGTGGAACCTTTGGCATTAGGGAGGGGGGGGAAATAAAAAATAATAATAATAAAAAAATCACAACAATTAATGCATTTTGCCAAGATAGATTTGAATATTTGGAGACTACTTGCTACACCTCCATACCCAAAACCAAAAAGAAAGCAGTGTTGTCTTTTTTTTTTATAGGTTCAAATCAAAATTTAAAAAGTTAAATTACAGATATTACCAAAGATTGCAGTTACTATTTTTAACACAGAAGTTGTTATGACTTCTCTGATCATCTCCCTTCCCATCTTCTCCCAGAAACGCTCATACAACCAACGCTTACTGGAAGAAATGTTCAGCAGAAGAAGGGCCATGGCCAACCCTACGTGAAGCGTTGGGTCTTTCCTTTGCTTGAAATTTGGGATCATTGCTTTAGCTCACACTAATTATGTCAAACCTGTGCTCTGCACTCACACTGCTCAAGCAGTCCCTGCACTTAACAAGCTAGTGGTCTTTGTTAGCTCCTGGCACATACAGAACCCAGAGACACCAAAATCAATCTTTACCAGCCTTTTGCACAATTATTACTTACTGAATTCAACTCAGTAAATACTTACCTTTATAAACCAATCAGAACCCACAGATTTAATAAGACCTTGAAATCAGCATTGGACCACTGGAAGTGCAACACAGTAACAATCATAGTAAATTCCAGTATTAATTCATACATACTTTAATTGCTATTTTAATGATACAATAAATCTACTGAAGCTTTTAAAGATTTTTTTCTTTTATTATGGTTTTATATATTTATATAAAACCACCAAAGCACTTTAAAGAATCATGCTTTCTTGTGTAACACATAAAACTAGTTTCATACTGTGCTTCTGAAAGTCTATCGTGCTGTTTTTCAAGTTATTTTACAGATGGCACATTTAAAACAAAACCAAAAAACCAACGGAAGCATGAATTTCTAGTGATTGCAATGCAACACAGCATCCAAACCAAAATGTTTCATTACAACTAAAGTTAAAGTGTGAGTGCGTTATGTAATAAACAATAGCAGTTTGGTCATTTTAATCTTAATTCTGTTTACAAGAAAACTAACATTTGTGCTTCACGACCTAAAATCCCATGATATAAACATAGGTTCTCTGTTGTAAAAATCCCAACAAATTACTGTCCAAAAAGAAAACCATAGCTAAAACAGGAGAACAAGTTTAAATCTACTCACTTTCCTCAAGAATTGTAATATTTAAGACTATTCTGACATACAAGACACAGTAAGGCACAATGGGTGGTACAAATGAATGAATACAGTTGTCCATGAAACTTGTTCTCTTCCAAACAAACGCTAAAATATGTACCGCTCAAGATAAATTTTCTCTTAAAAATGAAATACATCATTTTGTTATGAAAGTCCTATACAAAAATTTAAAATTTACACCATCTGAGCTGCCAAAAAAATAAAAAAAGTGTATCAATTTTCCACAAAACTATATTTCTCACCAGCACATCCAGCCGCTGGGAAAAACATACCCCAGCACTCTGGAAAAGAAAAGCATTATTTCCCCCGTGTTTAAGACAAAAATATCATATTTTGCATACAGTAGTGCATTATACTTAAAAAAGCCTAGAACTACTAAAATTACAATATTGATTTGGGAATTATTGGTTCACTGCCTGGATGAAATAAGGCACTTTCTTCCAGCGGGCAGCACTTTTCACAGATATGGAGACGATGAATCAGGTTCTGGTTAAAAAACAAAAAGGGGCTCAGTGAGGTCCCAGAAGACGACAGGAACATTTCAACAGCAGGGGAAGACACAGGAGGTAAAACCTGGAGATGAAACTCTACACAGAAGTGGTCACTCTGTCAATGGCATTATTGACCTCGTTTTTGTTTGAATCCAGTCCTTTAGCAGCATTCATATCATTCCGTAAATTCTCCACTGTCTTTTTCATGTTCTTTAATTCTCCAGGGTGTGGAGTGGCTCGCCTTAGAAGTGTTCTCTAAAAATAAACAGCGCAATAAGTGGTTTTGCCTTCGTTTCTTTGAAAAACAACATACACTTTCAAGGCTTTAGCATTCACATACCAAATATTAGGTATCTTTTTTTTTTTCTTTTCCCCCTTTTCCTTTTCTAACTGTGATGCTCTAGGGTAAACATTATTTTCATAGCTGCTCGTTTATGAAGCCAGTGAAAGAGCTTTCAAGAACCGTCTAGGAGCAAATTCTTTTGTCTCTTGACCTACTAATCTGAAAGCCACTCAAGTGGAGAACAATTACACGTTAAGAAGTGAAGATTCTTTCATAAATATAGTTGGGAATTATTTTTCTTCCCCCCCCAAACCATTCAAGTGATTAAAGATCACATTTCAAACAAAAAAAAAGAAAAACCATTCATCTGGTTTTGAGAGAATCCCACAAGATCTCTTTACAGTGTCAAATGTGTGTTTGTGTGGAGCTCTGCCTTCCAGCCCCACCACACACTTTGGTTTTCTTCTCAATTGAGAACACATATCTCAAAAGGAAGAAGAGGGAACATTTCTCTCCCATCTCAGACACAAGAACCTCTAACATCATTGTGCCGAAACCTTTACAAGGAAAACAATATTTACGAAAACTCCAGTTAGCATCCAGATTAGAGACCAACAGAACACCAAGAATAATTGCACAAATATGTATCAGTGTAATACATACATACATGCAATTACTTTTCACACATAAATTGTGCAGATTACAGTAGAAACAATGACCCATAAATTGGTCAAGACTGCAATTGGTGCATTGGTCAAGACTGGAGACCTGTCCTTCCTCCTCCCCAATGGGATCACAAACTTCTTTTCCCCCTAACAGGGTTCTTGCCTCAAGTCAGGCTGTAATAGCATGACTGGAAACAGTTATCATTGACACCTGAGCCCTCGTTATCACACGGACAGTCTCAGGTTGGCACAGTTGTTAAGAAGCATCCTTCTGAACCCCCTTATCAGTCAGTCTATGAACCACACCTGTCAAAGAGATTCAGCTTCTGCTGCTTTGGATTAAGCAATCACCTTGCTTAGAAACCTAAATTTCTACTAACATAGAATTGGTATGCCCACTTTTTAAAGTAAGTGCCCTGAAATATCTCAAGCTGAGCTCCAGTGAGGACCAGCAGCAAGTTTTTAGAGCATCAGAGAAGCACACTGGAACCCTGATTGAAGTGGTCTTAATCTTTACGTAGAGTTTTAATTGCAATGAAAGTTAGTAAAGCTAAAGATCACACTGCATTTTGATCTTCAGGACATGCAGAGCCCAACTTAAAGGAGAGGTCTTATAAGTACAGTGACAGATGTTCCCAATCCTTTGTTTAAGTGGCAAACTAATGATCAATGTTCGTGCTGCTTATGGAAACTATGGTTGTCTCAGGGCATTTGGTGGAGGGAATAAAAAGAATTAGCAAAGAGAGGAGAAAGAAAGATATTAGAAATAGAAATTAAGACAGACAAACAATGGTGAACTTAGTGGAGACACATGCCAGAGTGCTGGAGTCTTAAATTAGACTTTATATATTTTCAGGCACTAAAGCTTCACAGATGCAGGGAAAGATTCTATCTTGTTTCTGGAAATAAAGCATCCTGAGCAGACAGAGGAAAGCAAAGCAAAATGAAAACTGTCCCACATCAGAGCATGAAAGTTATTTTCAAAGTAGAAAAAAAGAAAAGAAGGAAAAAATAAAAGCAATATGAAAATTTTCAGCAGTCAACACGAACAGTTTCTGTTACAAACGTATGCAAAGAAACATGCAGTCACAGCTTAGATACTTTTACACTTTTGTGTTAAAGTCACAGTGTCTGCAGGTATCCAGAGGCTCAGAAAACATACCATTTCATTATCATCTTCATCTTTTTCATCTTCTAAGAAGCGAATTGCACTGACTCTATTCACTGCCCACTCATTCCATGTTTCATCTGACATCTCATTTACCAAACTCTCCACTGCACCACATCGTGGTAGGTTATCTGTTAGAACAGCAAAACACAACTAGAGAGTCACAGCAAGTTTAAAACATCAACACATTATACTGTTAAAAACTACAATATCCAACCAATCACTCATCTGAGGTTCACAGTTCACTATTTCTATTTTTTTTGGATAGAAAACAAAACTTGTATTAATTTTCTGTTATCGAGAACACATAATAAATAGTTTCTGTGTCAGTGAAAAACTTCTGTATTTGGAGTATTTTAGGTTTCTGGCAGTTTTAGAGTACTGATTATATAATTTAGTATACTTACCACTGTGCATGCTTTTTGTCTGGACCATGGCTGCCATCTGACATTAGCCAGTTCCCTAAATGGCCTTCCATAACACAGGATCATTACTTTTACTGACCTCATCCTTTTAGGATTGCCAGGCATAGACATCCAACAAGCTTGATTCCAAGCCTTCTACCCTTGAAGCCATGAGATTAATTTGGAGAGGAGGAAATCTAATTTCTAGTAGTGAGGCTTTTAGAGAAAGTCAGTCTGCCTCAGCTACTCTTCTCGAGCTCGCTTAATCTTCTCTAAATCTAAAGGGGTTAATTCGTTTTCTTATTTTAATTCTTAATGCAATTTGCATTTTTAAAATCCAGAAGCCGACACAAAACCAAGTCATTTCTACACTTCTACTGCTTTAATGCCTTCTATTTGCTCCAGCTGTAAAGTGTTCAAAGAGTGGAATTAATCTAGGCAAGTTTGGTACCTACAATACAGCTGAGCTTTCCTTCTCAGGCCCTCTTTGTACTCAGTGGAGAAGAGTCCACATGATTTCTTTTAGAAGTTTATTCTTGGATGGGATAAATTATTCTCCAGTGATTACAGCAAAAGTTTACATATTAGAATCATAGAATTGTCTAGGTTGGAAGGGACCTCAAAGAGCATCTAGTCCAACCATCAACCTAGTTCTGACAAAAAACAACAATAAAAAAAAAATAATCACTAAACCATATTCCTGAGGACCATGTCAACCTGTATTTTGCCTACCTCCAGGGATGGTGCCTCAACCACTTCCCTGGGCAGCCCATTCCAATACTCGATAACCCTTTCGGTGAAGAAATATTTCCTAATATCCAAGCTAAACCTCCCCTGGTGCAACTTGAGGCTGTTTCTGCTTGTCCTATCTCCTGTGACTTGGGAGACAAGACTGACCCCACCTCTCTACACCCCCCTTCAGGTAGTTTTAGAGCGCGATAAGGTGAGCAACCTCCAGCTCCCTCAGCCTCTCCTCATAAGGCTTGTTCTCCAGACCCCTCACCAGCTTCGTTGCCCTTCTCTAGGCCCGCTCCAGCACCTCAATGTCTTTCTTGTGGTAGGGGGCCCAAAACTGGACACAGCCCTCAAGGTGGGGTCTCACCAGTGCTGAGTACAGGGGAACAATAACCTCTCGGGTCCTACTCACCACACTGTTCCTGAGACAGGCCAGGATGCTGTTGGTCTTCTTGGCCACCTGGGCACACTGGCTCATGTTCAGCCAACAGTCAACCAACACCCCCAGG
>BJBW01004484.1:21929-60282 GCA_004320125.1 Scolopax mira
AACCTCATCCTGTTGGTCTCAGCCCATCCAGCCAGCCTGCCCAGATCCCTCTGCAAAGCCTCTCTACCCTCCAGCAGGTTGATGAATCCCCTCAAATGTTCACACATCGCTATAAAAACTTTAGGACAAAAAGCTACCTAGAAGTTACTGGAGCAGCAATCCAGCCAACACTGAAAAGAGTTTATGGTTCCACCTGACCCAGAGGCAAGTTTCAGCACAAAAGGTAAAATCAACTTATGATGCAATTCTACACTTGTTGAAGAACAGAATAAAGCTACTGCACAGCACCTTGGCCTGAAAGAAAATCAGCTTGTTATAAGTAAAATGTCTACTGCTTACTACTAGCTATGCAAGCATTTTTCTGGTAAAGAGACTGTAGTTGGAAATCCACCACTTTTCACTACATATATACATATTTAAGATATAAGATTTACATACGTAAATATGGACACCACTCTTTGGCCCATTGGCAAGCCTCAGAATAATGAGAGAATTAAGTCATCTTCTTCCAGGTCTATATTTCAGTTATTGTAGCTGATGTCATTGTATTTTCAATAACACTCAGCCACATTTTTCAAGTCTTCTGAAAACTAATATTGCTACCCAAAAAAAGTGTAAAGTTAGAATTCTACCAGAACTTTGCTACTTTGCTCACTGGAACTTATTATGCATGCTTTACCAACCTTTATGGAACAGGAAACACAGTAAACAAAGATAAAGTACTACTATATGTAATGAAAAACTGACTCTAGGCATTTACCTTGGCAACCAGGCTCAGAAGGCATTTGAGGAAGTAATACACAGGTTAAAATCTTTTCTCCTGTTTCAGGGTCTGTGTCAGTCTGAAACGTCAGCAAAGGCTGGGACTGGTTATCAGACAACCACAAAGCCTTCAGCTTTAAGGTAGTCAGCGAAAGGGGAAGATACGTCAGCCTAATTCAAAGAAAGAGAAGTAAAAAAGTCAGGACAATCTTTTTAAAGAGAATCTGCAGCTTAACTTTATTCTGTAATTCTCTGTAGTTGGGAATAACAGATAAAACAATGCTGAGCTTTTTCCACCGCAGTAAAACCCTGCGGAAGGCAGGCAGCTGCTTCTGCTCTGGAGCCTGATACATACACCACTGCCAGACCAGAAATACCTCAGTGCCCATCAGACAATGATATCACACACATGAGATGCCATTTACTTTTTTTTTGTTGTTGTTTTTTGTTTTTTAATCCCCACTTAGCTTCCTACTAAGCAACTGAACTAACAGGCTGCTTTATGCTTCAATCCACTCCTTGCTGCATTTTGATGTCTGAAGCATATCAACTAAGATTCAGGAGAAACCACAAGGTTGAAGTGGCATTATTTGCTATTTGCATTGCATCTCTGAGTTAAGAAGCTCAATATTAGTGTTACCTTATGTTAAAGCTGGTGGGTTCAGCAGAAGCTCCACCAAATTGCCTAGATTCAGTTTTAATGCAGAAATCCAGAGGGTTTGGGGGGTTTTTTTTTGGTTTTTTGGTGGTTTGTTTTTTTTTTTTTTAAAAAAAACAACCTACCTTATCCTCAGGGTCAAAGCAATTCAGAAAACATACTCAAGACAACACACAATTGATGCTACTTTGGGCCAGGTAGGATGACCACGACAATTTCAACAGCAACGCTAACGCAAAAGCGGCAATTGGTTCTTTGTTACTTCATTCTTTTATGTAGCAACTTTTGTTGGTAGAAAGAATTCAGTAAATCCAGCAAACGAACATCCCAATACAGAAATCTCTTACCTGTTTCCAGCAACATCCAGGACGTGAAGCTCAGCTGCTTGGGAAATTTCAGAGGGAATTCGAGATAATCTGTTGTCACGTACAGAAAAGACGTTAAGACTGCAGCACCCCCCAATCTACATTAGAGAAGAGGGGGAAAAAAAAAAAAAAAAGAAAAAAAAGACTAGTTTTGTTGCAGTACAACAGCATAAACAAAGGCATGCAGTACAGGTCATGTCATATGTCATAGCACATTCAAGTTATGGTGCCTGCCAGACACTTCACCCAGAGGCACAGGCTGCAAATGAGGGTCACCTTAAAAGAAGGTCTGACCTGAACTGTTGGAGCAGTTTCTTGAACATCTATATCTCCAAATAACATATATCTTTACAAATAGGTCAGGTTGTAGCTACCTCCAAGAGCCTTCCACGCCAGGAAGGGATCAGTAACCACACAGATGGCACTTTGCAGACAACCCTCCCCAAAAATACTAGCTTTAGCTTTCAACTTTTTCTAGCTCTATGTTTTACGTACTAATTCTTCCTTTCCTCACGGTAACTTCAGGCACAAGCAAGTGCAATAGGGCTTTAGGCAAAGCAAAATGCTAAATACACCAATCAACTCCTGACGTTTACTGAGTCTGCAGAGAGTAATGAGGAGTTCTCAAAAAGTAGAAGACTTTATGAGTAACATCTCTGATGCTTACTTTTCTTAGAAGCATTAGAATTCAAGATGATTCCCATATGGGCTGGCCAATTCAATCTACCAGTTGCTACTAGCTTATGCAAACATACGTAACTGCATTCCCAAGCTAATTTTTGGGTGCATAAGATGGGGGGTTTGAGTATATCTATATTTTGCATCAAAGGTACATATTTTCAGTAAAAAAAAAACTCTCTACATTTGATTAAAAACCCCACATTCCACCTTTTTGTTCCAGATGGCAATTAACTTCTCCTGTAAACACCGAGATTATTAGTTTTAGCAACTTGAAAGCTGCTGCAAATAATTCTTTGTTCCTCTTCACAAAGGAAACTTACCTCTGTCTGCTTATCATACAGAGCTTCAAAAAGTACTGATGCTTGTTTGCCAGTTCCAAAACTCACCAATGAGAAGAGGAAAAAAATAAATTACATTTCTTCTTTTACTTATTAGAGGCAAAATATCCCAACACCTTTTGAAGCTTTGACGTTAAGTGGACTTAGAACCTAACTACAGAGAGCAAGCCTACCAAAAGATCTTAATTCAAAAATTAAAGGATTTCTATAATCATACACGTGTAAGAAGGTTCTGTCACAATACAGCCAACATGTCACTACACTTTGGTCAGGAGTCCCCTAATCGGAGCTGAAATTATTTGTGTGCTGTAAATAACTGTCAGTTCTGTCTTTGCAAAATCCACAATTCAGTCCAGACCCAAGTTTGAGACTGCAGACAAATACCCCAAAAGCTTTTCCACTAATCAAAGTAAAAATTGTGCTGATTTAACCTACACTTGTTACCACGGAAAGAAGACAATTTGAAAATGATGCAACCGTGACTGAGAAAATAAAACAAACAAGTGGGAGCATTTATACCCCCCTCCTCTTCCTCTGTGTGATAAAGACACGTTAAGGGAAGAAAGCTCGTGATCAGCTGCTCGAGGCTTCTGATTCACAAGTTATTTACAGTGCAAAGCTATAGCCCCACGGTCTCTTGCCACAACAAAATCTGGGATGGTTTCCCTTAAATCACTGCTATTTCACAAAGAATGTCAGCTTACCCAGCCCTGTTGTACACTAGGAGCAGCAACCTTCTTAGTCATTTTAGCTCGTGAATCAAAGCCCTTAGAAACCAGTGCTTAAACTGTGAGCAAACATTTCTTAGTACAATAATTCTGCTGTTCACTTTAAAGCCCGTATAGATTCTTAAATACTGTGCCTTGACACATTCACAGAATACAGTGCCATATAAAAAAAAAAAATTTAAAAAACAAACCCCAACATATACATATGCACACTGAGTGTCTAATTGGTGTATCTAACATGAGGAGCTGTGAAAAGCAAGAGATACAATTAGTGAATGTTGATGAGCTGGCAAGTGATACCCTAAGTGACACGAGCTGTTTGCTTTTCCATGAATGAAGTTTGCGTTATTCAGTCTTGGGACTGCAGAGATCCAAACAGTTTAGCCAAACAAATGAAGTTAAGCCATGCAGCCCTGACGAGCCCAAAACTTCTGTAGTTTTGACAATGAAAAAATGCAGCAGTGGAACCAGCCAGCCCGAGTCATCATGCATTTAAAGCAGTTTAATGAAAGGTAACAGTAGAACCGTGGACTGAATAATACTTACAGGGTTATCAATTTACCTGACCCATAATATTCCAAGCGGCTAACAATTAAGAAAATACAAGAGATGTTCAATTTCTTTTTCTTTATCCATACTGGACAAGAGCGTGCCAACAAATGGAGACAGAACATACATTGTTTTACTGCCAAAGAGGGTTAGAACTCCTAAGTTATTTCACTTCAGTTATTTTAACTCTGCTTTATCAGTGAATAGGCAGCTGTTCAAAGGTGGTGTTCCATTCAGAGGTAGTGGAAACCTTTTTATTTTTTAAAAAGTAGTGGAGGGAGATAACAAATACTGAATTTTTTAGAAAATACAGACAGCATCTAACAAGCAGCATTGGGCGAGATACCACAGAGAGGGAAAAAAGACAAGCTGACAGTTTAAAAAAAAAAAGACAATTTTGTCATTTAAAAAAATAAAGATAGCACCCATTCAGCAGTACAGAAAGACATCAGGTCCAACGTTTGAAAACCTTCACATGAAGTGGTACCACTGAGGCAAAGTGCACACACTGAATGGCATGCGGGAAGGAAAGCATGGCCGTGGCCACCACGAAGTAATCAGAACCTCACTGGTTTGGCTGGGAGTCATTAAGTGACAAAAAGCCATGCTTCCCAAGGGGTTGATCACATGCTCACGATGGACTTTGCCAAACCACCGTGCCAAGTAGACAGTTGAGACCACAGCCCATCGAACAGTTAAGCACACAGTTAATTCCAAGCACAGACTTCAATTGATGGGGACAAGCCTGCTTAGTTCTAGGCAGAGGAGCAACTGCTCCAAAGGAGGCTTAAAGAAGTCCTCACGTTCTTCAGCAGTGAGCTAGACATCCAGAAAAGATCTCAAATGAGTGGCGCATGTCTAAGTCATTTATTTCGTTCTACCAACTTTAATTAAAGGGTTATTCACTTGTCTCATCATACCACCCCCAAAGACCAGTCAGCCGAGGTAAAAAACAAAATCAAAACCACAAAAACAAAACCCACACATCAGCCAGGCTGAAAATGATCATTACTATGAAGTCCTAGTTTTGAGATCACTGATTTTACAGTACTGTGAAGTCTGAACAAAACTGCTTATTTGTATTCAGGTGGGCTTGAGTTAGAGGATGAGCGTCACTAGAACCCCCTGAGGGTTCCACATAAAAGTCTACCCCCGTGGAAGAATTTTTTGCTCTTTTATCTCAATCTGAGGCTTGTTTTTCCACCAGCTTCCTTGCTCTGGAGGAACATTATTGGTGCTCTAAAGTCAAAAAAACAAATTAAAGGCGAGAAACTTAGATAGAATCATAGAACCATTCAGGTTGGAAGAGATCCTTGGGATCATCGAGTCCAACCATCTACCCTACTCTATAAAGTTCTCCCCTACACCATATCCCACAACACCCCACCTAAACAACTTTTCTATCTCCTTACATTAGCTGAACAACATCTTTTTGATCTCAGCACCTTTTAACTACTCAAAAGCTATGAATCAATATCTGTTGTTCTTTACCAGTTAGCATCTGGCACACAGGTATTAGCAATGCTTATAAAAAAAAAAAAATGACATTATGACAACTACTACAATGACACAATGATTCTTCTTCAGCATGTGACTAGTTAAAGTCCAGTGACACATCTCTTTTATTCAACTCTCAATACAGCTGTCAGCATTAAGAACTTGCACTAGGTTTATAAAACTCTGATAAATATATTGGGAATTTAAACACTATTCCTATTGTGTTGTAAAATCTTATCCAGGGTGTCATAACTGATATTTTCTTTGAATCCAAGTAAAATTAGAGTCAGAATTTCCTTCCTTTCCCAGATAAAATAGATTAATTCTTTAATTGGAAGCATCGAATACATTTAGAGGTGGGAGAAACTGCACAATTCACTATTATTAGCTATTACTCAGTTAATAATAACTTTTAAAGGAAACTCTTTGGCAAACTTCTCAACATCCCCTGCACCCCTGGTGAAGAGTATGAGAGGAGCACAGCAATACTGCTTCTCTGTCCTCTGACTCAAGAGGAGTTTTCCTGCACTTTTCCCTAGTGTCTTTTTTCCCTTTCAGACACACAAACATAAGGGGAGGGATGAGACAGCGGAAGTTAAAAACCAGAAACAACAAAGTGTCCACAACTTATTAAAAAAAAACCAACCAAGAATAATGCAAAAAGCACAATTATTGCCAAAAAAACCCCAACCCAAACCTCTGCAGTTTTACCTACTGTAGTAAAAATTCTCACAATATACCTCAGAGCCAGGAAGGACACATTACCAGATCCCTGTAGGTTGTAGAGACTCATTAACAAAAGCACATGAACTGGAAAACATTCCAAGGAGGTTATTTATGCAAGTGCCAAAATCAACACACCAGTTTCACCAGCATTCCAGTACCAGGGTGGGATTTCAATACCAAAGAGTCACCAGGCAGGTCTTTCAAGTTCAAGGGGAAAAACATTTGTAACTGTGAACAGGTTTAGACATTCTCAGTTCTTGACAAAGTCTGTTTCTCCACCCAGTTCAGTGAGAAGGATCGCACTGCGAGATGAGACACTGAAGATGGAACCCATCAGTGACTCAAGTCTTGGTCAGAAATTCTGCTGTTCCCCATTTTACCTTATGTATCAGCACCAGATACAGAAGAAGCTTTGAACCAGGAAACTTTGAAGGGGTATTTGCATACAAACTCTTCAATAACCCCAAGACAAGAGATCTTACACCAAAAGGCAGAGACTGGTTTTACAAGTGTGCCCTGAAACAATCTGGCAATGTAATGGTTTGACACATTGACCCAAAAATCACAGAATCACGTAGGGTTGGAAGGGACCTCTGGAGATCATCTAGTCCAACCCCTCAACCCCCTAATCCTAGTAAAGTGCTAACAAAACAAAAAAGAAACAAAAAAGCCACCTCACAACCAAAACCAGCAAAAAAAGCCCCATATCACTTTAAAAATAGCTAGAACTCACAGATTATCTCACCAGGTTGTGTTAGAGCAGGCACATTGCTTCTGCCATTGTATCTATAAAAGCTCTCTTTGCTACAGGAATAATTCTGGAGAGAAGGACAGAGACACCAGCAGGTAGATATGACACTGTTTACGTGTACTCCTCTCCCTAGTAAAGTTCCATATTTTCCATATGCATCAGTGGATTTGTCTCTCTCCAACATAAACCAGTAAAGGCCTGTCCCATACCCATTTCTTACAAGGATGAAGCCCACAGAGGCCCAGCTGTTCTACCCCCATAAGCAGAAAAAGAACAAGAGGGAAAGGCAAAGAGGGGGAAGACTGTGAGCAAGAACCTCTGCAGAGCACACTCTGCCTCTGACTGTGTACAGTGTCCAAGTGCTAACACTGATTGGCGTGCCGAGGTCTGAGATCCCAATCTTCTCCATACTATCTCAGGAGACATCTCACGAAGCGACAGCAGGCAGGGGATGTTGACAACGACTGCTGTCAGAAGCTCAGGCCTTGCTTTAAATACTAATTAGTCAGTTTGAGGTGAAAATAAACAGTTTTCGCTGTTTGTTAAGCAGCACCTTCCAACAGGCAGGAAAAAAAGTGACACATTTTGCGAAAAGCCACCAGTAAAGAAAAACACATGCAGCTCCAGAACAGACAAAACATGAGAAGAGAGCAGTAGATTTAATTATTTTTTTTTCTGGTTTTGAAACTAACATTTCAGCATTGTTAGGCAGCCATCGAAAGACTTAGAGGGGAAAAATGTTTTATTGCACAGCCTAAGCACAAGGAATTGAAAATGGAACTTGAAAAATTCAAACTGAAAGGTCTTGTTAGTTCCGTCGTAAGTATTGCATACTAACAGTATTTTTGAGATAAACCATTGCATCACTTGTTTATTTCACTGAATTTCACTGAATTTTTAGAGTTGAAAGGGACCATGGAGATCCAACTGCCCTGCTGAAGGAGGACTGCTTAGAGCATGTTAGAGAGTGTTACTCATGTTTTCTATTTGTTACCATTACCACCTGGGAACTCAAATCCACAGATACAGAGGGTGGATATGACCCTCCAGTTGGAGAAGGATTGACTTCCTTTAAAAATTTTAAAAATCCACAGAGCAAAACATACTTTAATGAAACATTCTGGAAATCTGATGCTAACGTAATTTCAAAGTATTTGCTCTGATGAGAAAGATAGATAGGTGTGGAGAACTTTACAGGAAAACAACAACAACAAGTCTGTCTCAAAGACATGGATGCCAAGGAGATCTCTTTCCTCTGTTTCTTTGCCAAGCTCC
The DNA here is from genome assembly GCA_004320125.1 of Scolopax mira. NCBI lineage: Eukaryota > Metazoa > Chordata > Aves > Charadriiformes > Scolopacidae > Scolopax > Scolopax mira. Next base: position 30,260 of record BJBW01004484.1, read on the forward strand.
CAGGGAACACCCTCTCCCATCTTTCTTTCCTGGACTTCCTGCACCTCCTCAGCTCACCTCATTCCAGATAACACCTTCCATTTCCTCATCACCCACCTTCTCCAAACACAGACTCATCCCTGACTTTATTCCACCCCTTGTGCAGGTGTCCCCTCCCCTCTCTCGCATGTGCACTGATGTTCTCCACATACGTTCTTGTTCTTTACTTCACCCTTTGATATCTCCAACTGCATCACTGACTGGGCAATGCTTTATACCTTTGAAACCCATTTCTGATTCCAAATCTTTAGTTTCTTGTTCAGCATCAATCCCTTTATTGGTCTGAGACAAGCCCTTGACTCTGTCATTCTCCCCAGACATTCTATATTCACCCTGTTCCACCTGCTTCTGAAGCTGAGCTTCTCTCACCTGCTCCTGTCCCTGCTTCCTCCAACCCGCACTGCTTACACACTCATGCACCATCTTAGTGCTTATACACTACATAAGCTACTAACAACCAATCTGGAAATAAAGTAAAGCATCAGCGAAACTTTACAAGATATAATGAACTCAGAACAATTCTGCTTAAAGGTGGAATAGACACAAAACTGTATGAATCTTAAGTACAATCAGTTTAGGACACCTGTGTAATGTGTTAAGTTTTTTGTAAAGACATGGAAAGTTTTCTGCTGAGTGAGCCCAAGATCAAAATTGCTATCATATCCCAACCCAGCAACATGGTTTTCCCAAGGTCCTGCCTCTTGCTAGCATTTATGGGTACACCCTCTGCAATTTTCCAGTCAGAACCAGCATCACCTCTGCAGAGGAGACGCTGTCCTTCTGGACGAGCTGCAGTACTCACATCTTCTCTTCCTTCCCTTACCTTCCCCTCCTGTCAAACATACTCTTAGAAGACAATCTGTTAAGGAGCAATAAGGGCTCTCGTGGAGCCCTGATTAGGTGACTGATGTATGGCAGCTCAGACCTGGGCCACTGGAATTGTTGCTGTCAGTGCTACAGCAGCATCCTCTGCCCCTGCTCAATCCCTCCTCTTCAGACCATCAGTGCTGTCCCATCTCCTGGTTCCCAACCACTTTCCTTCCCCCTTATACCACCTCCTCAGGAGGAATCCAAGCTCCATAAATAAGCAGGCCTGAGCAAAAGTGTGCACTCACTAGCCAGAGGTGGTACTCCTCTCAATTCCCATCTATCTGCTGCCACTGAAAGTGGTGAATAAAAGCTATGACCTCAGAGTCACACCTCAGAAACAGATAGGAAAATTAACCATGAGAACTACCTGGACAAAAATCAGAGAGAACAATAGCACAAGCAGAACCAGCTCTTAGTCTTGTGCTCCTACCACAATTTAGTTTCACAACAGAAATTCTAGCCTCATTTCATTCCATATACGATACAATAGACAAGAAGTCCGAGCGATCGTAGCTGTAAGATTTGAGGTATCAGTAACCTTGGTCACATCAGGCCCTCACATTAAAAGGCAAAAATAGTCCTGAGATCTCCAAAACCAAAAAAACTGTCAAAACAGTCTCTGAATCATTTTTCAGAATATGACACTTTCCTGTTGCTATTGCTCACGTGAGTGAGGCGAGGAAAACTCTGACAGTATTTTTATACTATATGCAGAAGAGACATATTGATGTTCAAATGCATTCACCCTAACAGAACTACCAGTCTTCATGTAGTGCTGGACCTGACACCCACACTGGGAATTACTAATTACAAGCTAATTAGATCCAAGCCTTCTTGTTCAACTGCAAAGACATTTGCACTTCCAGGCCAGCAAATCACCACAGCTGCTGTTCAGATTTATGTTGTTCAGATCTAACGGACAAGTTTCTGGTTGTGATCCGTTTGGGAAGAATACCCAGTGGATCAAAGCTGCCTGCTACTTCTTGCAGGCATTTGAAATCAAGAATTTTCTGTTTGTAAAATCATATCTGTGGGAGTTAATTACACAGAACTTACCTCTTTGGGCAAAGATGTTAATTTGTTTCTATCGGCATTCAAATTGTTCAGCTTCTTTAGTTTTCCGATGCTCTTCGGCAATGACTGTGCCAGCAAAAACAAAATAACAGGCAAACAGATTTTGTAAATTCACTAAGTCAGAACAAAACTTATCTCACTTTAAAATTAATTAGTTTCAATAGACTTATGTATGGATTATTTAATTTAATAGAATTTATTCAATTTAGTAGAATTAATAGACCAAGACCGATCCATTTTAAAAACTGGAGTGAAATTAACCCTCATTACTACCAGGCCTTCCAAAGGAGATCCAAGGTTTTCTCTTGCAGAAGGAATGTCCAGGAATGCCAGTTGCTAACACAAATTCACTCAAGTTATCTCAGCACTAAGATAATAGATGCACAGCAGCTGTTAACAGAAGCATGTATGCAGAATGTCCATATTATCTAAATTTAGGCTCCCTAACTGAAAGGCAGGCTTCTACCTTAGGTGCTACAAGCTGACCCCTGGAGAGGTATCTTTCCAACAGGTTTAAGCTCCTAACTCAGCCAAGCACCAACCTAACTTAAGAAATGCTCAAACCAAGTGGTTTTTTGTCAACACTTCTATTCTCCAATTGCCAATGTCAACGTGAAGGCAGTTTCAAAACAATGGAAGGAAATGCCTAATGGAAGGCAGTCCTCTAAAATTTGATTTTAATTGACCACATACCATATTTAATACCTGGCTGGAGCAGATCAGCAGAGCAAGGAAGAGTACAACAGGAGCTCTGCAGCTCTCGGGGCTTCTATTGAGCTCCAGCGGGTCTGATCCAGGTAATGCACAGCAAAAACTGGCAACAACCCACGAGTGCACTTTAAAGAAACCTGCTACTTAAGAGTGGCAACGGTGAGCAGCCTTATGAGCTAATGATTCCAGTGCTTAGCACCAGAACTGATCATCACCAGCCATTTGGGCAGCCAGGACCATGCTTACCTGCAGTTGGTTTTCTGTTAGAACTAACTCAGTAAGGCTTTCGCAGTCCCCAATTGAATCTGTGAGCTGAATGAGTTTGTTCTGATCGACCTTCAGAATGGAGAGCCTCCTCAGTTTTCCTGGGCAGCAAGAACAATGCATTTGTTTTAGCTTAGATTCCCCCGATAGCTGCTTTAATTACAGAAAAATCATTCTGCTGCAAAACTTTCAAAAGTCCTCTAACACAATGAAATTTTTTTTCAGGTAAAAAAAAAAAGAATTGAAGCACTGCTCTACTTGGTGCTTACACTATTTTTGTAAGTTTATAACATCACTGAATTCATATTAAATATAAATATTCATACCTCAAATTTAAGGATATTAAATTGCATTAAAATTACAATCTAAATGCTACCCCATGTAAACCTCAAGGACCTGTCTACCAAAAGGCCTATAAACAGGAGAAAATTATCTATTTTTTTCCTCAACTAGAGAATGTTTATTAATAAAGAAGTGTTCAGAAGATCACCTAACCTATTCAGCCACCATAAGAAAGGCTTGCACTGAAGTGATAGCCCAAACCCAACCACCATCAAGGACTCTTTGGCCTTATATGGAACCCAGCTAGTTTATTTTTTTTCAAATGGAAGACAAACTTCTTTGAAGGTCGTCTCCCCAGAAAGGACAAAATACTATTTCAGAACAGAAAGCTTACTTTGTTCTGCTCCTTTGTACCAGAATGGTCTCTAGTGCAAAGCAGAGCCAAACAAGGCAGAGCCCAAGTCAGAGAATTCAGGAGACATCACTAGCAGTTGACATGTCCATGCCATGGTCCAAAATAGCTGTAATAGCCTGGCACATCAAATTTGCTGATGATGCTAAATCATGAAGACATGGCTGACACACAAAAAGATGGCAACCTGAATAGAAGCCCAACATTCAGTAAGAAAAAGGTGCAGAGCTCTGCACCTGGGTGGAATAAACCCATGTTCTGGTACAGGCTGGGGAAGTGGCAGACCGTAGAGGAGCCCTTGGAAAGGACCTCAGGCCCATGGTGAGCACCAGGCTGAATATGAACAGAAATAAACACTGGCTGGAGTGCTCTCCTAAACTACATTAGGAGAGCTACAGACAGCAGATCAATGGAAGTCACCACCTACTGAGCACCAGTGAGGTCACACTTCTAAAACCATGCTTAGTTCCATGTCCTGTCCTGTCTTCTCCCCATACCAACTCCCCAGTTCAAGTGAGATGCTGATGGGGGTCTAGCACAAATCTAGCAAGACAAACAGGGCATATCTGAGCTGAGGGTCAAAGAGCTGGCTTTGTGGACTCCAGCAAAGCAGTAGCTAAGGAGGCATCCAGGAACAGCCCAAAACTACTTGAAGGGCCGTTACAGAGATGACAGAGTCAAACTCTTCTCCACAGTCGCAGGCAAGACAGCAATGGCTCCAAATCAAAGTGTGGGAGGTCCTAGCTGAACACGAGAAGAAGCTTCCTCACTGGGAAGTGGTGCAGCACTGGCACAGGCTGCTCAACGGTGCTGCAGCCACCTCCATTAGAGACTTTAGACACTTGGTGAGACAAGGCCACAGCTGACATCACCTGCTAGCATTGGTGAAAGCCTCACTTCAAGAGAACCACCAACCCAAGCAAGGACTCAGTCAGTGGGCAGCTAAGTTCCTCCCAGGAGCTCCTGCAGGGACTAGTGATATTCACTTCACCCACAATGCCAGATTTTCTCCATTTCACATAGTAAGCTCCAATATTACACAGACTCCCATGACTACGGCAGGGATAAAAGCATTTACCCAAAAAAAGGCACTGGGAGTAAGACATTCCTCAGTCATTAAACCCCTTTTAAGGGGTCAGACACAGAAAGGTTGTAGTTTGGATCCTTAAGGGTGAGGAGATAGAGGCTAAAGGTGGAACAGCCTTCTATTGTGTCCAATATGTAATTGATCACATTGTCCAACTGAAGATAATTACACGTCCCCACTAAAAACAAAGTCTTTTTTTCAGTGATACTGTCAGTCAGTCCTATCAAGGGACCTACAGCATGTTACAAGCTGTAATTTTACCATGTCAAAGAGTTATGGCAGTGATGTGGACAGGGTAGGAACAGAAAGGATATATTAACCTTTATTTTGTCCAGGTAGGTATCAAGTGAAGGCCAAAAAAAAAGATTATGAGGTAGTCATTATGCAGTCAATTAAAATGCAAAAGTAATAGAGCTATACATTTCATACTAGGCACACAGACACACACACAGAAAAAAAAAAAAAAGCTGAGACAAGCTCACCTCTTACACCAAAAGACTTCAAAAGACTTGAAAACAAATGACTTCCAATTTATGGTGAATTAAATGGTTCTGTGTGACAGCATTCTCCTTGTACTTACCAATGCCATCGGGTAGGACCTGAAGTAAATTCTGGGAAACAAGCAAGTCTGTTAAAGAAGCCAGACCACTAATTTCTTGAGGAAGGCATTCCAATTTATTTTCAGAAACATCCAGACAAAGCAGGTTTTTCAGGTTTCCTACTTCCTGCGATACAAGACAAAAAATTTAAGTCATGCCCAAACACGTAACAAAGCAATTTGAAAAATGTACCGACGCAATGAAATTCCAGCAAGAAAAACAATTCTCTGTATGACCTCTAAATTGGCCATTCTTTGTATGACCTCTAAATGCAGAAAAAAAATAATAATTACATTTTACATATGCTAAGCAAAGTGATTCAGTCACAGTTTCTTATTCTAAGTATTAAGACTGGCTCCAGTAGTCGGGCCAGGTATGCTGAGCACACCCAGGCAAGCACCAGCCAAAACTGGAGTTTTCCTCAAGTCAAGACTGCAAAGTTGTTCTTTCAGAACTCCAGATTATCAACCTCCACGTAATTAAAGTCTGCCCCTCCCAATTAACCCTAGGCAAATTAGGATTAGTTTCTCCTGGCTGATACAGCAACATGCCATGACATCTAGGGATTTCATATCTTCACATCTCTCAACTGCAACACATGTAGAAATAGGAATTGGGAGTGTTGCTCTAGCAAGCATATTTGAACTGCCAAGTTCTACTGCCATCACCTACAATTATTAACGATTACTTAATACGTTTTTTTAACAATGGTAACCTGCCAATTATCTTAAAAGTCTGTCAGAGAAATACCTTTGTCCCTGTTAGCCATCAGAGCACCCTCCCATTCCCTATGCACACAGACACCCCTGTACAGGCTCTGAATAGTTCTTTTTTAGTCATCATCCATATCATCCAAATCATCTTTTGGAGAACAGAACGACTGGGGCAGAAGTATCCTTTACTTCTACATATATGAAATTTTCATACAGTGACAGCCTTGATCTTATCCCACAGGATCAGTCCTTTCATTTTGGAACTGTTTGCCTCCCAAGAGGAGCTTTCATTAAAGACAAACACACACTTTTTATCCTAGATGTTCATCTTTTGGACATTTGACAAAATACACAATAATGGCCAGCTTCAACAAAAGCAGCTGCCTAAGCCACACTTGACCTTTTATGAATGATTATCAGTGTTTAACTACATCTACTTAAAAAATTATTTGGCCAAGCTAACAACAACAAAGTCAACAAAGCCCACTAAACTATAACTGATTTCCAAGTTACACTGTTGACAATGAGATCAATTCAGCAAATAACAGCAAACTGCACGAGGAACAGGGGAAAACAAGTGTTAACTTGACTCCAGAGGAAAAAGAAGGAAAAGAAACCATCCCACATGCTATCACTGTTCTTTAGAATGGGAATTTAGAGTGCTGTAAGCTTAAATGCTAAGACCCCTCATCCCATGACTGATGTCAGATGGGGGATTCGCCTGCATAAATAAAAATTTCTATTTATGGCAACAGTTCTACCACTGTATTGCTCCCAAACACTGTATTTGAAGGGAAGAAGATCGCTGCAAAAAAATAAGGACTCGTCCTCAAAACTGTCAAAACTGTAATTTAGATAAATATACAAAAGGTGAGGGTTAGTTCAGCCAATTAGTAGGTCCCTGATCATTGGGCCAGGACTGTAAACAGAGGATTTGCCATCCTATAAACTGAATGATGTGCTATCAGGAAACAATTCCTTTGCCAAAATCTTTAAAAGAAAATATCTGAAAATGTATGATACAATATACAATCCCTCACAAGGAACTTACTTGGAGAAAACCCTTACACATCCAAAATCAAACCCAGGCAAAGTGAACTTTGAAAACTATGCAATTATAGATAACCTCCCTTTAGGTATCAATGAAAAGGTTTTCTTTTAAAAAGCATCTTCAAAACAGTATCAGTGGTGCTCATCTTTACCTGAGGTATTTCAGCTAATTGGTTTCCATCCAACCAGAGGTCTTTAAGATTGAAAAGTGCACCAATTGTTTCTGGCTATAACATAAAAAGTAATAATGTTAAGTAACACAGGAGCTTCAAGTGAAAACCCAATGGCTACCCCGTAATTACATTCTGACTAAACCAATCCTTGTTCCAAGCACAATTTAGAAGTGCCACAGTTAAATACAGCAAGCAAGGGTGACTCTGAGCATTTGGGAACTCCATCATACAAATGAATTGTTAGAGCTTGACGAGCTATCAAACTTTACCTGACACGCACTAACAATTTGCATGCACCCTCTTAATGTACTGCAAATCCAACATTTAACTGAGTCAGCTTAGGGGAGATGACATATCTTTTGGGAGATCTATCTGCCACACAATCCTCAACAGTTTGCCTCAGCCCTTCCCCAAAGATTCCTACTCCCACCCTAGAAATAGCTGAGCTTCCATCTGTGCTCAGCCCATCCAGCTCCCCACAGAACCCGTGTGTTCATCATAACTGCAAGTGCAGACAAGTTTGTGCCCTTCCGCTCCTTTTCCTTTCTGTGGAAAAAAAAAATCTGTGCAGTGTTCTCCTTTTCTAGAGATCAGCTGCAGTTTTTTGGGGTAAAACAGTATTGCAGTGAACAAGACCAAGCAGATACAGGAAGCACCAACTTGCTGCCAAAAATTCATCGGTACAGATAAGAAGATTCTCCCCTCCATTTGTTTTTCTTTCTTCAATTTTGGACACCCTACAACCTACTTAATCTAAAGGATGCGTAAACCAAGATGGACGTGCACTTTCAGTGGCATGTTCTCTTACCAAGTGATAGAGTTCGTTGTTTCCTAAATCAAGTTGTTCTAGTCGCTGCAGCTGGGCAACTGATCTGTGAGAGGAGATAAGCCAAAACAAAACCACATCAGACTAAACCAACAGAAACCCCATGTATTTAAATGAGCTCATTTTACTGAAACTCATATTTCAAATTACAGTGTATTGTAGACAGACAGTTATTTTACTGTGCATCGGCTATTTGCAGTAATATCTTACTGCAAAAAAAAGTAATTTGGGTTGTCAGTTTAACTGTATGCCCTTGAAACTTAAAACTTAGTATAGGCAACCAAATCTTTATTTTAGCCATCAGTCCCTCAGGGTGGACAATGCCATATAGCTTGAGTACAGCTGGGCACATTTAAATTTACATTTACACCACTGGATAAAAATTCCCCCCAGTGATCACAAGCAACAGTGCAACTCAAATAAAGAGTGAGATTCAATAAATCCATCATTTATCTTCTCAACATGATCTATCCACTTCTGAAGTATTTCAGGTTGGATTTGAGGATGCAAACAGAAGGAAGCCAGAGAGGATGTAAAAGAAGTTCTCTGAACATGAACAGACACAGAGGGCCACCCTCCTACTTCAAAAGCAGTCTGTTGTAGACATCTTGCCCACCTTCCCCAAAGCTGCAGTAGCAGGAAAGCCAAGGAGACTCGTCAGCTACATTACTGACAGACAGAATTTTCCAGAAGCAATAAAATTGTCAATGGTTGTGACAGCTTCATTCTGATACCACATGGCAAAACTTAGCTAGCAATTCCTAGCTTCTGACCACTGACATTTAAAGTGCTTCGTGGCTCACAGCTGTAAACAGCCACAACCAAGATCTTGGGTTGATTAACAAGAAAAAAAGACCCCAACGCAGCTGGAGAACAGATTCTGATTAAAATAGCCTAAATCTATTACAGTATCTATTAGATTATCTAAAAAAGCAGAACAGGAGTCACCAAAACCCTTGCATGAAAACACCCAGGTAGTGAAGGAAGGAAACTACTTCTCTAAAGAAAGAAGCAGCTTCTTCCAAGCAGCCAAAAGGGATCCCCAAACTGTAAGATACCCAGTTAACATTACAAAAGATGACTGATTCCTGCCACAATGCAGACAGCACAGAGATATCTAGATACATTTTTTTGACTGGGTGAAGTCAGACTTTTGGGGTAAAACAAATCTAGCAGGCCTAGACTGTCACCAAGCCTTCTATCTCCAAGATTTGGAAGCTCCTGGTCACTGAGCCCCCACCACAAACATTTGTTTAAATGCTCTGAAGGTCTAGGATTGAAATCTTTGAGATTTTATCACCCTACTTCCAGAGTCACAGCACTTCAGCACGAAAGCAACCCAAACCTCCTCTCCCACTGCCCTCATCCAACATCTGCGGGAAGAAAGGTTTGGTGCTGCCATATTTTATTGGGACTTACCCGGGGCAAAAGCAATCAACACAAACTGCAGGCTCCTGCTACAAGCCAAGCACAATTAGAAGTAACGGGGATGTAACTAGGTGTTGCTAAAACAAAGCTGTATCTCATAAACCTCGTCAACAGGCACTGAGTGTTTTTTCCGAGCTGTCATCCCATTTCGCATGTTAGCAGATCTTACGAATAAGAACATTTTCTGTTACTATAATAAAACACATTAAATGTCACTTACTCAGGTAAGTACGTCAGCAAATTTTCTCTAAGTTCCAGTGAAGCCAGGTTATAAAGACTAAAAAAGAAGAAAACCACATTTTAATGCAATCTTATTTCTTATATTCCACATTTTCAGAAGAAAAGTGTGTGCTTACACCATATAAAGCAAAATTGCTGTGAATTGATTTTATTTTATTTTTTTAATTGCTTTAATTCAATCAGACCACCACGTGAAAAGCAGCATACAAAGACTGGAAGTTTTTGCTTGTTTCTCTGTGATACTTCAACACACTGAAGCTAGAAAATAAAAAGACAAACCACAATTTTCGGCAAGTTGCTGGAGAGAGCACAGTCATATGAAGTGCATTTACCTCCTTGCTTTCAGAATCTGGCGTGGGCTACCAAAGTTATAGAGCATCAGGTAAACCCATCACTGTTCTAACGACAGCACGCTCATTACTCTAAGTGACACTATGCTTCTAAGCGGCTCATTTACTCCATATCCCAGGCTTTTACTAACATCACCATAGCAACATCCAGATTTTTTTTTCAGGGGTTTATTTATGACTAAATGGAACACAAGGAGTCAGACGTTATCCCAACACTATAATCTGCTCTAATCCGCCAGTGTCCCAGGGAAAAATAAAAATCAGATATGGTAACTGAAAATAAGTAGTTTCCCCACAACAGAATATGTTCTTGTCCTGGTATGCAGGGAAAAGGAAGGGTGTGCTAGGCCTTAAATAAAATCTAGATTGAAAAAGGAATTCCACTAAATTTGAAATCCATGTTAAATCTAAATCCAAAGTGGTTTTGTATGTACAGCTTAGAAAAAAAACACACAAACAAGTTCACACACTCCAACCCCTTAAAACTGAAATACCTGTTTTCACTTTGAACAATACGCACACATTGAATGACAGGATCATTAGTTAGCTCCAGTAAAAAAGCAGCTGATAACCTGAATAAAACTAAAGAAAAACCTTCATACTGCAGCTCCAATAAGCAGGGGAAGCAACATAACTAACATAATGAGTTATTAAAGGGAAAAGAAGATTTTTCAGGGATTGGCTTTGCATGGTGTCTGAAAAATGCATCCTTATTTCAAGCACTGCATTCAGAAAACAATGAATTAAATCTCACAGAGCTTCGATCATGGTCTGAACAGCCCTCCCCAGCTTTTAAAACAACCACATTTTACCCAATGAGTTCCAGAAGAAATACAGTTAAAAAATACCCTATAGTGAAGATATTTTAATAGAAGCCTTTCACAAATTCATTTAAAAGATAAGTGAGAATAACTCAGCTACTGCCGCTCAAAATCATTTGACAGAAACAAACGTAATAAGGAAGAGAAAACTCTCTCATAAAAATTTTTACACTATAAAACACAAGTCAAGGTGGGACACAGTATCCAACATTCTCACATAAACCAAACCAGCGAGTGGCAGAGGGAAGAGGTGGTGGGGAAAGTGCTTCTCTCCGAGAGGAAGGTCGGTCTGCTCTTACTCCCATTCACTTTCTCTTCAAGGTCATATTAGGTGAGGCCCATGATTCACTTTTATCAAGACAAAAAGGATGCACACACTGCCAAGCTGCCTTGGGTTTACAGATCAGCCCATATCTATTTATCTCCCTCCCCATCCCATTGAAGTGTCAATGAGTAAAATGGTGCAATCTCTTAATTTCTCTTCTTACCTCAGACACCACTTTGGCTGTGGTTAAACAAAAATCTTTGTCAGCAGAACCATGTTCAACAGCAAGAACTTGGGAGCCACCACCTTAACCATCCTCATCATATCACTAAACTGGGGCAGGGCAGTGAACCAGCTCAGGAAATTGATCCTGCTTAAAAATAACCCAGCAAAAAAGAGTAACACAGATCCCTAATCCAACAGAGAAGAAATCCCCTTAAACACCTGGTCCGGTACAACTGCCAAGACAGTGCAAGGAAGGCATCTGGACTGCCCAAGCCAGAAGCACATGAGGACTGTTTAGTTTGAGGAAGAGGAGGCTGAAGGGAGACCTCATCACTCTCTACAACTACTTGAAAGGACACTGTAGAGAGGTTGGTGCTGGTCTCTTCTCACAGGTAATTAGTGATAGAACCAGGTGGAATGGCTTCAAGCTCCAACAGGGTAGGTTTAGACTGAACATTAGGAAAGAATTTTTCACAGAAAGAGTGGGCTCCATTAGAATTAAGTATTATGTTTAAAGTAGATTCACCTGAAACTGAGGACATTTTTGACCTGGCTCTCTTAAATTTCAACTAGTTACAGAAATGACTGCCAGCAAATCTATGTGCTACAATTTAAAGGGGGAAAATGTGTGTTATCATATAAAACAGCATCATAGAAAAGGCACACTGATGTACTGAAGCACCAACCTCTGATACATTACAGAGCAGATGTATAGCTCTTCCATAAATTTACCAACAGCTTCTTAACACACAGTACATTCACTAACATTTTTCTGGTTTTAAGGTATGTTAAGAAACAGGTTTTTTAGCCATTTGCAAGGAAAAACTGACATTTCTTGCTATTTTTCAAATGTTTTCTTATTTAATAACACACTATCTCCAGGAACTGTAATTCTGTTGTCTGTATTCTAAAGGAGAAAGAGGAAAACAAGGAAAAAAACCCACTTAAAGCCCTAAGTACTTTCCCAAGACTACTATCATACAAAGCTATTTCACAGAAGCTTGTAAAAAGCATTCATATCATAATAATTCTCAGAGCAAAAGCTACCACGCATCTCGAACACTGAACACGTCCATGGAATTACTGAGCCCCAAGGCAACAGCTGAACCAGAGAAGGGATGCAGTAACTGAAATAGTTACAAAGCTTTTCATCTCAGCATTCCAGGTGATTTCTGGTGTAAGGATGGAACCAAAAAAAAGTCAAATTTTGAAGGTACAACGTGGCTAATAATGTCATTTTCAGTACAAACCAGATACACGTATTCAGTGCTGTACCTAAAGTAACTGTAGATATTAGTATTCATCATGTGAGCTAGAAGATGAAAAGAAGGATGTAAAATCATTAATTGAGAACAAAACTAATAGTATCAAAGTAGTCCATAAATGCTGGAAGTGTCTCTCATGACCATTCATGCTGGGATTTTAAAGAGAAACTGGCAATACAACAGGGTCTACAGATAAGGAACACTGTAAATACTCCTCGTGTCAACCACAGTGGTCTCCTCCAAAATAAAGGTAAGACACTAAGATTGGAACCAAATCTTATTGCTGTTGTTCTTCCAAAGCAACAGCTTCCAAAGCTGTTGTTCTTTCTTTGGATTAATTACAAAGGGATCATCAGTAGCAACATGTCCTACAAAACAACCATTTCAAAAGGAGATGACTCACAGGACAACAGCAATTCACTGCAATAGGTACAATAGGTAAAACTACATCAACTGGAGATTTAAAAAAAAAAAAAAAGAAAAGCAAAAAAGAGACACACGTTCCCTAGTTGTCTTGGATGAAATTACATTTTCAGTGTACCACCTCTGAGAGCATTCCCCCTCCTCCTTTTTGGAGGCCAAGCAACTTGGAGTAACTTGCATCTAAGTTAAAGTAAGGAGAAAGCTACTCTCTCCTCTCAAGTTTAGGTCTATAATGTGCAAGGGAAAGGCACATAAGATTTTCCTCAGCAGTCTACTACTGAAGCTTGACAAGCAGGACAGCACTCTAGTAAAAACAATTCTAGAAAGAAAATCTGAAAGCAAGGATTGTGTTCTTAATACCTGCAATTTTCTTCAGAGCTGGAAAAAGTAGACACAAATTATGGGAGTAAAATACTCCTTCCTTGGAAGACTGATTTTAAATAGGAAAGTGAAGTTGATGATTTTGTCATCCTATACTTAAAGGACAAAGACACTGAAAGCCAGAGGACGAGCACTTGCATAGTCAGTTACTTGAATTGAACTGTCAGTACCACAAATTGGCTGATAAAGAGCAACAGATCTTCCACAAGTGAAAACAGAAGGATAAAAAAACATTAGTATCTTATCAGACACTAACTGGAAGACTGAACAGATGGACAGCAGTACAAGTCACATCCAAATTTTAAAAACAGAGGAAAGCTCTATAGTTTGTGGCTAAGGAATTCCCTCAATATGTAACAGAGGTAGTCCAAGCTGCTAATTAAGACTAGCTTTCTACAGAAGCTTGGTTTTCAAGTCGCTGAGATTAATTGTCTCTCTCACACACACAGAGCAACAAGCACGGTACAAAAAAAATGGACAGGAACACTGAACTCTCTGTGACCTTCAAAAGGCATCATTAGAAGAGAGGGATTTGTAATTATGGCTCAGCATGTTCACTTTGAATGCTTTAACTGAACATTCTCCAATTTGCTTATCAAGATCACTGGAACAGATTGGGGAGGCTAAACCAATTCACCATTACAAGAAGATTTCATTTTCAAATTATCTTCTGTTCCACTCATGCAATGTCAATCTTCAATGACTTCAATAAAAAATGGAATTATTTATTTAAAAAACAAATATTGCTAAATGTATCATCTTAAATATTTCTTCCTTGTGCAACATACAAGATGCAGCATCTCTTATTTAAAGGCCAGATGGCACTGCATTCACTATTACATTGTTAAACAGCGTTCCTGAAATAAACTTTCGAGTTCCTTAACTTTCCATTTTGCCAAACAGCTGTGATTAACACTGAATACTCTACCTACCATACTTACCATGCTAAATTCAGATAAGCCAGAGTTTTAGCATTATTTATGTCAGCCTAGCCAGACCACCTACAGCCTTCCTTCTGTGTATACAGAAGATAACTCCATCGCTTTTGTTGTCTAATGTAAGGCTGTATTTTAATCAGACATTATTATGCTAAACCTTAAGACAGAACTACATTGTTTTGTCCCACACAATTTTAAGAGCATTTTCCGTTCTGTACGATGCTACCAGATGTGTAATCTGTACTTGAGGTATCTCAGCATACACTAAGAAAAACAAAGTCAAGGACTGGTCCAGGAATCCATTAGCAGAATAAGCATGCCTTTCTGATCTGCTTCTGGATCACCTGCATCCCTGCCTTTTAAGAACTTTTATTCTCCAGCCACCCCTATTCAGATCAATATTAAAGATTCTGAGTTCAGAAGTTGCTGAAAACTTAAAAACCTCTAGAATTAACCATGCAGAGATATATAAAAAGACCACTACACTCACTGACTTTGTTTCTCTAACACGAAATCTCTGGATATTTGTGGTTCCACAGCTCTTGAAAAGCATGCTTATAACAAATCTTTCCACAAAACAATGCTCTGAAGTGCAGTAACATTCGCTCTATTCTTTTCATTATGTTCACTGTCATAATGAAATGCCTATTTCAGCATTCTACCTCTAGCTGCAGACATTAAGTGGAAAATTCCCCTGCTTACCTGGGAATTCCCTTTCAGTAGCAAGGTCCACAGATCCATTCAGCCTACTTGCAGCTTGAGGGTAAACCAGACTCATCAGTGTCAGAATATCCTTCCCCTCTACAGAAAGTCACCCCTCCCCACAACAAAAGTTTTGAAAGCTAAAACAAAGCTATGCTACTTCTTGCACCAGGGACTGGGCAGTTCTCTGAAAAAAAAAAAAAAAGCAGGGAGGGAGGCTGTGAATGATGGGTATACTACAAATTAAGGTATTACTATCATCTTTTGTTGAATCCTCAGTATTTGGAGATCACGTCCAAGTAGGAGACCATTGATACATTTTAGAGTGGAGGGAAAAAAATAATAAAGATTGTGTATGGCAGAGGAAAGCTTTTTCATTTGACATGCTGGAGTTCAGCAGGGAGCTTCCAAAACACTACCTGCCAGTCAGTAATAATCTCACACTCTAAACCTTAGCATCTAAAAAAAAAAAAAAGAAAAAAAGAGGCACAGCCTCTTTTCCAGCCACAGACAAGACTGCTGAAAAAAATGATGAAAGCTTAGAACAGGGTACAAGTCAGATGTTTGGTGTGCTGATGGGCAACAGGCCTTAAATTATAATTTAAAGCATAGTAGTGAAGCTCTGCACTTTGCTTCAGCCATTAAAAAAACTTGTTGATTTTGTTGTCCCCACAGAGTTTGACAGATAACTGTGTTTTTCAAACACGCATTTCATGCTGAAATGACTTTTTTTATTGGCTTAAGCTGATTCCTTGTGAAGAACCCATCTGAGAGCCCAACGCTAGATCAAACATCAGAGATAGACATAAAAGGCTTTCCAAAGAAGGTACTTGGACTTCATTCAAGCCTAAGAACCACAAATAATTAAATAAACATGCAAAGCTGACATAATCTCTCTTCTCTTTCTAGATGTTAAACCATGAGAGCACTGCATGGATCTCTTCAGTTCCAAAATTTTTGCTGGTTAAAAGCCAGCATCACAGTGGGCTTTGGTGGTGGTGAGCTAACCCTGAAGCCAATGCTACAGAATGAACACATACAGACAGAGAAGGTGCTCAGGACAGACAGACATTAGATTACTGTATGGTATGCCCTAGACAAGCACTTTATTTATCCAAATACCCTTACGTACAAAAACTCCGATTTTCGCATTTCAGGACCTGAGTTTTGGGTGTTACAGGACTAAGGAAGCATTGAAGAAAAATCCTGGAAGCAAGTGGAAATTTCTAAATGCTCTGCACGGCTGGGAGGAACAGGTTATTCTTGCTTGTTGGGCAGCTCTACAGACACACACGGTCCTGCAGAATAGGCAAGTAAATTAGACTCTCATTACACTGACAAAGGCTGTAAAAGGCACTCACACTCACAGTTTAAATTGGGTAACTGGTATTTACAAATGGTTCAACTAGCCAACAGGACAACTCTTGCTCCAAGCTGCAGCCATCTAATTTCTAGCTAAAATATCTTACATGCATTAGAACTCACCGTTTTACTTCAGACAGCAACTGCACCATGAGTTAAGAGAGCATAAATCACAGAGAAACACAAAAAAATAGCACTAGTAATATGAAGACATCAGTCTGTTATCAAGTCCTAAAGCAATGTGTCACACATCTTTCTAGTACACCCTAAAACAGTACAGGAGCTTAAAAGAGGAGTGCTTCACCTAACAAGAAAACTTTCAGGATATACACCTTCAATAAGCAGATTGAAGTGGTCACACAGAAGAAGAAAAATTGACTGAAAAAAATATGCTGAATCATAGAATTGTCTAGGTTGGAAGGACCGTCAAGATCATCTAGTCCTACCATCAAGCTAACTCTGACAAAAAAAAAAAAAAACCACCACAAAACCAAAATACCCACATCACTGAGCCATGTCTCTAAGCACTATGTCAACCCATCTTCTGAACATCTCCAGGGATGGTGCACCAACCACTTCCCTGGGCAGCCCATTCCAATGCTCAATAAAAATTTTTATTAATATCCAATCTGAACCTCTCCTGCCACAACTTGAGGCCATTTCCTCTTGTCCTACTGCCTATGACTTGGAAGAAGAGACCATTCCCTGACTCTCTACAACTCTGAGCATGGCTATGCACAAGCAAGAGGAAAGCAAAAGGTGCAAGGGAAGCTTTGCCTATATTCTTCAAACATCCAGTTGGGAGCCTTAAAACAATCCTTTTGGCAACACAAAAGGAAGAAAAACATAAAAAAAAAAAATCAATGCAGAAGAATTCTTAATGGCACAGTGAAAACACTGAACAACAACTCTATGTATCAATGGCTTGAACAAGTTCAGACAGTGGCCTGGGACAGTGAAGCTGAGCACTGGCACTGGGAAAAACGAACGGGATATCAGAATTCCTGAGGAATCCACACTTCCACTAACGCTTCACCCCACGGCAATTCAAGTCTATTATCTGCCATTAGGAAGAATTTCCTAACTAACCTTCAAAATATTGCTGTTTGGAAAATACCTGCCATTACTTTTGTTGTTTTCCCCATTTAAGACAGTAAAGCAAATTTAGAGCGCCACAAGATTTTAAGCAGGTACCTTAAAAAAAAAAACAAACAACAAAACAAAAGAAAGAGATACTAAATACATACTGATCACTGTACTTCATGAAGGTGAATTAGAGATTTCACTAGTTTTATTAGGCAGCTTCCCAGACAAAGACTATAAGACTGTGAGAATTTAGGATGTATTCCCCTAAATTTCTGTGTACTTTAGAGGCTAGAATACTGGCAGCAAGCACTGGGACTTCAAGTTTTTCCCAAATTAAGCCCAACTGCAGTAGAATAAGTCACCAGTATGTATTTATTTGCTCACTATCTGACAGATCTCATACAGAGCACATAGGTCCAGCCTATTCCATCAAACAACAGCATGGATTATAATCCAAAGTACCTCTATACCCAAACACCTCTATGAGTTTACTTGGGCTCCACAGCCCAACAGACAGAATTAGCATTACTTTCTTTCTAATTCCTAGCAGGTTTTGGGTCCCAGCAAGTGCAGAGGGAAAAGAACAGAGAAGGGAACAAAAAGCACAAGTTGCATTTCACTGTTTTTTCCAAACACAAGGCGGATCACTGCAACATCAAATCCACTTGCAATAAATGTTGAGAATTTTGTGAGCTAAAATAAGAGAGCTGTACTTGTTGGTAGCCAGAGTGAAAAAAATAATATTATTACTTATAGATGTAATGTTAAAAATTTGACAAAGTTCACTCTGAGAAGTGAGCCATAAGGACTTCAGGTTGCAGTACTAACTACAAACTAGGCTACAAACAAGACCTCCCAACAACTTCCAGCTCAAACGACACAGGATTCCTTTCGGTCTGTTGCCAAGACATTCCCCAATAGACTTCAGGAACAGTTACATTTGGGTGGACACCCTATGAGTTTCCTTCCTGTTACATTAATATTCTTCCAAGTTGGAAAGCGTGGATCTTCAGCCCAAGCTTACCATCAACTTCTCAACCGCCATATTCCCACTTATTGTGAATACCTGATAAACCAAAGATAACAGCCCTGCATGTTTGCCTCTGTTTTTTTAAGCATAAATCTGATAGCGAAATTTACTTATGAGATTAAAGTGTTTTTGTAAAAATTATGGAATGATTTGGGGTGAAAGGGACCCTAAAGATCATCTAGTTCCAACTCCCCTGCCAGATTACTGTCAGACTTGAATAAAATTCTAGCCCTCCAGGAGAACTCACCAAGACCAGCAGGACTAGCATATGGCTCTTCTCAGAGCAAGTGAGAACCCCCAATTTCTTAGCTTCAATATTAGGAGTTAAATACAGACTTTGAGGGAGGACAGGTTACAACTGCTCTTTTCAGCAACAGCCTGTTCTTAGCTGCCAGTGCTGCAAGGAGCTGCATGAAACGTTTTTGTGAGCTTTTACAGAAAAGAAAGAAATGTTGCAGAAGCCCCGGCCCCTGCAAATTTCAGGTGAGACTTCACCACCAGTCACAGGGTGCACGTTAGCTGTACCTGTTGGTGCTTGCGGAAGGTTTCAAAAGACATTTTCCACTTTTGTTGCTGCTGGAGTGGTGCCAGCTGACAGCTTTCATACCCATGGGAAGTGGCTAAAGCAATGCCGGTCTGAACATGACTACATTGCAGGAGCTCTTGATGGTAAGGTCTTTTCTGGAGGGCTCCTCTGTTCAGAAACAGTTGGGTTTTACTGTTAGGGTCTATGCTGACTCCCCAAAGAATCTACTTTAGAAGTATTCCACTTTATGAAAGGATGTCCAAGATTAAGAGGCCTCTACTGATATTCACGACTCAACA
This sequence comes from Scolopax mira, assembly GCA_004320125.1. Classification (NCBI taxonomy): domain Eukaryota; kingdom Metazoa; phylum Chordata; class Aves; order Charadriiformes; family Scolopacidae; genus Scolopax; species Scolopax mira. The sequence goes on from BJBW01004484.1 coordinate 49,701, forward strand.
TCTGAGATACTGTAGCTTTCTGAAGGAAGACGGAATTTCAAACAACAATGGCAACTTAGAACAACAACATGGCAAGGTAACCATAAAGGCAGGGACACAAAAATGATTAGGGGTTTGGAGCCCCTCAGCTCCGAGGACAGGCTGAGGGAGCTGGGGTTGTTCAGCCTGGAGAAAAGGAGGCTCCAGGGGGCTACAGGAAGGCTGGGGAGAGCCTGTTCACAAAGGCCTGCAATGACAGAACAAGGGCTAATGGGTTTAAACTGGAGAAGAGCAGATTTAAATTAGACATTAGGAACAAGTTCTTTNNCCTTCCCTGGAGACATTCAAGGTGAGGCTCAACGAGGACCTGGGCAACCTGGTCTTGTCTAAAATGGTATGTTTCCCAGCATAACCAACAAACTAACTTTTTCAAGTTAAAACACAGATATCTTGAGTCCTGTGAAGACTATTCCTGAAGCTGGAACAGCAAGTTAGATTCTTCAGCCTGGAAAAAAGCACCCGGGAATACGGTAGAAAACTACAAAGGCATCGACAGTAGATCAAGTGCATAGGACTCATCTGCTTGCTTCCTCTTCCAACACTAGGGATCATAGGAAAGGTAGGTAGAGTCAAGCTCAAACAAAATAACAATAAACCAGTGCAATGGGTACAGACCCGAGCAGCTATTTAGCAGTGGAGAATACTAAAGATGTCTATATAAGCTCAAGGAGAAACTGGACAAGTACACGGAAGAGAGATTTGCTATGGGCCACCAAGTAGACCAACAAAATCCAAAGCTCAGGAAATACTCTGGACCAGAAACAGTCAGGGGATGGAAAGGGGAGTAATGAAACACATGCTTTTCTTTTTAATCTTCACTAGGCATCTACTTACTGCAACTGTAAAAGAAGCTGGGCTAGATGAGACTTTGATCTGAACCAGTACAGCCACTCTCACGCGTTCAATTGAGAAGACATGGAATTACTCCTTCTCCTTAAAATTGGAAGAGATGCCCTTCTCTCCACTAAGAGAGAGATTTCCTTTCTGCAAGTGTGGCCGTTCTTTTCAGTCAAAATGAGACAGATCAACAATGTTCAATTTACTTTCCATGTGTCTCCACTTTGGAAGCCTGTTGTCGCAACCCTGCTCTACTTTCCAGAGTTAACAAACATATCTTAAAAGTTTAATCTTAATTTCATCTTAAGAACTGTTCCCTGAGTTTTCATCTCCACAGCTCCCACTTGAATTTTTTTCAGCAGAGTGTTCCTATAGTTAGGAACCTTCTAATTTCCACCCTGACCACAGCCAGCTTTTACCCATCTGTTCTTGTGCCAGCAATTGTCTGAGTTAAGCTGCAAGCCCTCTGACATGTTCACAATAACGGGTCAACGGTCTATTACAATGCAGGAGAGCACAAGGTCAGATCTGCCTCAGAAAACACTTATTTAATTTTGCACCAAAAAATTCCAAATGACTCAAAATCCTGGAGAACACAGCTGAAACATACACACACACACATGTTCCAGATTCTGCATTAGCCTGCTAACGTGAAGTGAAAATGCAAAGAGGTTTTTCTTAAACGGAACCCCCAGACTGAAAAGAATATTAAAAATAAGTGCAGACCTGTAAATAACCTTATAGGTATATTACATACAATTATGCAAGTCATTTATACAATAGGTATAACAATAAAGAGAAAATAAGTTAAAATAGTAATAAAGAATAAAAAACTTACTTCCCAATGTTTTCAGGTAGTGCTTGGAGAGAGATGTCATTTACTGAAAGACACGTTAGATTCTGTAATTCAGGAAAGCTTTCGGGCAACCTATGGAGATATTAATTCAAATCAAGGACTTCCAGCAGAAGTATTCATATTCATGTAACACAGACTGGAAAAGAGAATATGTAGGGGAAAACAAGAGTCTATTTGGCAAATACACACAGAGGGAGCATGCCCAGACTCCAGCATGACTCTCAGAATATTCTAAGGATCATAGTAGGAAAAAAAAAAAAACAAAAACCCAACAAATATGACTTAGAGACTTTAAAGTTTCTTCTGTGTAAAAGAACAGGTAATATCCCTGTCTACCAGCTCCTCTCTTTCCTGCCCCCAATTTGCAACTTTAAAAAGCCAGAGGGCTTGAGAACATTTTAAACATTTTAACAAATCTTTTTAAAAAAATCAAACATATTAAAATGTGGTTTTCACTATTCTTTTCCTACATCACCTACATGGTAAAATAAGGGAAAAAGACAAATTATGATGGGGGACAAGGGAGCTTTTCATGTGCTCAACTCCACACTGCATTCTCATTTTCTGGACCTTATTAACAGAACACACTCTCTATTTCCAAAGAGTGAGCTCCACTGTATTCATCTACTATTCATCATCATTTAGGCTCTATCAGGTTTAAGACTGGAGTTAAATGCTCTGATTCTCTTTTGGTCAGCCCTGAAGTAGACAGGTAGTTACACTAGTTAATCATTGTTGGCCCCTTCCAACTGAAATAGTCTATCTCTATCCAGTCTAATTACAATAAATATGCCTGCCTTTTATTAAGATATGCTTGAAATCAGCTGAAAGCAGCTGGAAAAATGGTCTGCCAGCCACTTTTAATGCTGCAGGTTCATGAATGATTAAGTTTGACAATGACACAGCATACTGTGCTAGTGGTAGGACATTGGGAAGATCTCTAACTGGCTTTTAAGCTTAGAGGAAATAAGGACAAGAATCGATGGCTATAAAAAGTTCCAGGATATCACACAGAAAAGGAAATCACTACCAGACTTTCCCACTCTGCCTGGGCAAATTAGTGCCCAAACCTACATGCTGCTGTAGAGGCAAAAATGGATTCTGGATCTCATCACAGAAAATTCCTGGCAATCATTTGTAAACAGCTCCTGGTATCTGTGTTTTCTAACTTAGTAAAGTGCTCAGAGTGATGTTTCCCAGGACACACACACACACGTTGGAGCCGCTTTATCAAAAATTTTTAAAATTCCCTTAAACTGTCAACAAAGAGTTACGAGATCTACTTGAACCCCATTTTAAAAAAGCCTTTCAACTCCTGTGTTAATTCCACTCAGCTGTACCTGTGCGCTACAGCTACTCTTTAAGGAAAAACACTACTTGGGCCCCAGGCACCCAAAATGCAGGAGAATAAGTAGCACACTACTACAGACAATTTTGGCTTCCACACCAGGAGAGGCAGCTCTGAGCTTCACCCACTGCACAGCGATGCCTGGGAAAAAGCTGTTTGGTGACCCTCCCCTCTGGTCTATCTAAACACCAGCTCGGCCTCAGTTTGCTTTACCAGATTTTTGTGGTATGATTATCCTCACGGTAACAAACGGGCTACAGAGGCACAGGGTTTAAGATCACAAGTGCCCCTTTAACACTCAGAAATGTGACTTCCCAGGGAACTAAGGGGCGTGCTGTGGGTGACATTCAAAGGGTGCTTCTGAAGGATCCCAGCTGCACACGTGGGAGCAGCCGCCTCACAAAACCACCACCAGCAGTGGCTTAAGATGTGACAGGCACCCTCCTGTTTGTAGGCTCCTGCAGCCCCACCAGCCAGCTCATCCTGCAGGCATTCCCAGCCCGTCCCAGCACACAGCAAGGCAGGCTGGAGGAGAGAGGAGCACCCACCACCAGCACTCTGCCTTACAGGATCTGCTCAGCATCACAAGAAGAGCTCTGTGGCACCATATTTGGTCCTCAAACTAGCACCCCACCTCTTTTCCCCAGCTTCCCTTCACTAGATCAATTACAAATTCTTCAGCGGATGGGAGAGAAAAATGTAAGCAAAAAGCAAAACCCCTCTTCTATACTAAAAGTGTGTGCAAGCCCCAAAGCCCAGCTCGTCAGACCACAGACTGGCAGCAGCTGGAGAAGCCACCGACACACACGATGCATTTTTGCCACATGTTACTGTGTGTCACCCTGTCCCAATCGACGAGAGGGTGATGAAACACCAGACTGAGCTTTAATCATTAGTAAAAGCCATTATCTGCAGCAGCTGATCTATTCCAAATCGTCAGGCACCTGGGCTTGTGCCAATGCATTCACACCAACCATTGCCTTATCTCTCCCAAATATGAGCATGGCTTTCCTATGCATTTAAGAAGAGGAATGAAAATTACTTATGAGACAATCAGATTTACATTTTTCCTGGTTGGCTAACAAATTTCATCCCCTCCCAGGAACGATGCACATCACTTTTTAAACCTGAATTATTGCTGCAGTCCTTGCCAGAGACAGACACTGTTGGCAAGATTTCATAGAGAACCTAGATCACAATTTTTTAAGGGCTTATTTAAAATTGTAATTGTTACAGCAAGATTGTAATTCTGGTATGGCAAGTACTAAGAAGAAGGTGGAAGTTACCTAGTCAGTGGATTCCCACTGAAATCTGCTACCTGTAGTGCTCTGCAGAATGAGATGCTTTCTGGTATTTCAGGAATATCTGCAGAAGAAGAAAAAAAATAATAAAAGAATTGTCAACAACTGTACTGCGTCTACACTGAAATTGTTGCCTCGTTACATTCAGTAACTTGCTACTGCAAGAAGTTATCTTTAAATACATTCCAACATGCAAGTCTGCTTCCCATCCACGTACACAGCTATCATGGTAGAGCTGTTTTGTGCTTTTTCACACCCCGTTTCCCCCGCCTGCTCCACACTCCTCTTCCTGATCCAGGACTACTCACCTGTCCTTGGACTGATCCTTATCAGCCTCTACCCATCAGAAAAACAGGTTCTCCATGTGCTAGGACTGCTCTAAAGAACCAATCAAAATCTGAACTTCTCGTTATTCGATCAATGCACACCCACAATCTGTGCTGGCAGAAAGTAGGTGGGGAGGGGAAACAAGGGAAGGAAGAAGAGAATGTGTAAGTCTCTCCACCTGTAACACACACTTGTGGGAGCAGAACCAGCCACCCTTACACTAAAGCCAGGTAATTTGAAAATATTATTCAAATTGGTGGGTCCCAAGTAAGTGCTAGTGAACTATTTCAGATGGTCAGAAAGTAATCAGAGTTACTTGTGTGTGAAAACAGATTTTTGTTTTCAAGCATCTTCAACTTCACACATCTACCTACTGAAGTTAGGCATGCTATCTGAAAATTAAAATTGTTTTCTGGGCCTCTTACATCAAGCTGTACTTCCACAAATAGGCTGCGAGTCCTCTGTGCAAATCCTTGTTTGCTGTCATTGAGATCCAGCAGAAATGAAACAAACATGGTTGGTTTCCTTGTTTAACAACTTAGATTTTTATGATTAATTTTGAAAAGAATTCAGGAAGAACTAAAGGCAAATCTGAAAGTAAAAATCAGACATATTTTTTCCTATTTCCATTTTTTTTCTCCTACAGAGCATTAGATCTACTCCATCTTCCTCTTCCTGCTGTTCTCATCACAAAGAATACTTTGGGAAATTTCATAGATTTTCCTCATACAAGTGGTGTCACTGATCTCAACAGCCAGAGTTCTAAATATGTTGAAAAATATTTGGAAATTAGGTGTCTTCCTACGCAGCTGAGTAACTGAGAATTGATCACTATCAGAATTGATGAAGGGATTTCATTCTGCTCTTCTCTCTAAACATTGTGCGATGGACAGAAGAGTGAGGAAAAGTGCCTGCCCATCAGGTTCATCTCTTGCCAGGCAACCTGAGCAAATGCATCTACTTTGAATGACTCCCAGCTCAGAACTGAACCCAGAGCCAGCAAGAACAACCTCCAAACCTACAGGTCAACAGTTGTGAATGATCAGTGAATGGGTAGAGGGGAAGCATCTCCTGGGAACCACCTTCTGTTTCCTACATGACTGGAAAGGGCTGGAGGGAAGGAGGGAGATGGGCAGCCCCAAATGAGTTTCACTCCAAAAGGAACAAGGTGCTTCCTTTTGGACTGGAAGCAAATCACTCTTGCCTCCTGATCCCCAGTACTCCCAGCACTGGTAAAGGAGAAGAAACTACTTTCAAATCTACATAAACCCTAAGGCCTGTCAACAGCAGTAGCTGTCACATAAAATGGAAGAGGTGACTTTAGAGACTAAGCCCCATTAGAGATGTTTTATATCTTCTTACCCACCCACCTCTTCACAGCAGCTTTGGTGTTTGTTGAGGAAACAGTTGATTTTTCCAAGAAATCCAACAGCAATGAGAAAAATTCAGAGTGAACCATGAGGTGAGGCCTTTAAGGTCAAGAGGGAGAGTCACACCGAGCTCCCAAATCAGGACTAAGAGAGCTTGCTGCCCTCCAGCAGCTTGTCTCCCAGGAGGACCACACCATGTAGCAGAACACCAGAAAGATGTAGGGGCCGACATTTGGGACCTGGAGATCAACTGAGCCTTGTGGTCAGGCTCTTCAAACCTCTCCATGGGTATCACCTCATTCACAAGCCTGAACCCATCACAACATGTGCCAGGCAACAAGCAGATCCTCCATAAAGAACTTTGGAAGTAGCTGTGAAGGTACTGCAGGAGTCACTGGTTTCCTGAATTTAAATTGGGGACACTTGAACCACCAGCCTACTTCAACTTGTCACATTCACAAGCATCTGCTGACCTCACTTCAGGAGTTAAAACCTCACACTTTATTCCTCACATATAGTAGGGACAAATAGGTTTGAATAGTGGTGTTTGAGTAACTTAAAAAAAAGTATCATTAAGATTGTTTTATTCATGATGTCCTTAAAGTGATAAATTCTCATAACACTCTAAGCACATTAAGGCAGTTGCTTGTCACTAACACTCCAGAAAGTTAAAGCACTGACGTCAGTGCAAGGACATTTCTGTCTTGCAAAACAGATGGCAAATCAACTATTTTTGTTTGTTTGTTTTATTATTATTAAACATTCATGTAGAAGCATTTGCTTTTGTAAGGGTGTTTTAAGAAATACAAACAGGACACAGAAATTGAAATATTCCCTCCAACAGAAATAAACATAAAACCAAAACAATATCAAACCCAGATTTACAGACAGCAAAGCTGATGGTTTCACCCATTCAGTCCCCTATGACCGAGTGTCTCCTGTAGAAGACTGAATTTGTACCTACAGGGTTATTGAAGACAGGTCCTACAGGCACTCAACAGACATTGTCACTTCTACCTTAGTTTCCAAAACTAACCACACTACTGTTTCCCTCCACCAATGTGTAGTTTCATTGCCATATTGCAAATAATTTCTCTTTACTTCAGTACAGTGGACTACAAAAACCAGAAAATACACCTTCTCAGCAAAACTATTTTGGTAAGTTTTTTCTGTTTCAAGCCTTGTAAAAGCCAACAAGTACCTGAGCTGAATAAAAATGACTCCAAGATAAGATGCTCCTTGAAATCAGACAGTGTAGGTACTGCTTGTAGTTTGGATGCATTTGCAAATTACAAAATTTGTTCTGAATATGGAATGCGCTTTCACAGCCTAGATACTCCAGACTATGAAGCCACTACATGAGCAAAAATCTTCAATAAGAAGCAGTAAAAGGTACAAGGAAAAGAAGGGAAATTCCATTTCTAAGTTAAGGGGTTTTTTTTAAATCTAAAGTGAATTTTCCTCCCCCCATTGATATTTTTTCAGTATCAGATTAATTTTCCCCCTCCACCTAACCAGACAAGGGACAAACAAAAAAAAAATCAGCGCAACTCTTTGAACTGAGGATCATTATACATTTAGTAAGTTCAACAAGGTTGAAATGCAACTGGTTTTAAATGCAAGGCATCTTAAGATTTCTCAGGCAAAACACAACCAAGTTAAGAGCAGGAGTGATTATTAAAGCAGAGAAGATGATGGTCCACAATAGAAACATCGACATAATCCAACAGAGGTTATTAAAATACATAGAGAAGTCCTTCTGTCTCTTGATGGATTAAGCAGCTTTCACCATGCCTGTTGACTGCTCAACTCCCTTCTAGACATTAGCACGTACATCTCTGCCAGTATCAGCAACAGTAAAGGTTGAATGCTTTTCTTGCCACTGCTGGATAACCAGCTCAAATCCTACTTAAATATCTAGGATTGTTGTAACGCTAAACACTGATGATGAAAATCTACATTTACACGATGCCCCAGATGTTCTGGGATACAGATTGTGCAGCATTGCTAATAATAAAGCCATAAGCCCTGTGACGTGTGACAATACAAATACACTGGCAGCAAAAAAAAGTCGTGCCAGCAGAAATGGATGAAAATCAAGCTCAGCAGTCATGTGCATAGAGAGGGCATATTCCCTCCCCCCCATTCAAAATACCTCTTTAGATGTTTATCGTTCTAGTTTGCACAAAAATTTGCTAGTGACCTAGCAAGTTTGACACTGGAGAATTCTGTACTGTCTGAATGAAAAAAATATTTCTAAAATCATTTTTGTTTGGTGCTAGTACATTTTTTGTTGAAGTTTTTACAACAACAACATCTCTTATTCTCTATTCTCCCACTTTCCTTCTTCTGATGGCCAGGAGGGTACGGGAGAAGACACCTTTCATTTTAAACTAATAAAACCTTTTGTATGGAACACATTTACAACATTGTATATCAAATTTCAAGAACTGGCAATATTTTTTGTGTCTGCTCAAAGGCTACACATCCAGCATCCTTTGCACATTCTGTAACAGTGCCCATAATTTTCAATATTGAGTCAATATTGAGACCGCAATGGCCAGGAGGTCCTAAGGTGCAGCAGGGCTACCAAGACCAGAGCTACTCAAACAGTGGACCCCAGCTCAAAGTAAAAGTATTTTTACAGGAATTTTGGTGAAGTTTCAGATGTGGCACGTTCCTGAGGGAGAGTTTACAATGTTCACAGGTCTTTCGAGGAGCAGCTACTGGATGCTGTTCTATTTCCCAGCTATGAAGGTGACATAGATTGCTGTGCTTCAGGAGGGCTAGAGCTGGTGTATCTCTCTCATACACCCCACCAAAAGTCAACTGAAGAGTCTTGATCAAGACAGTCATAGCAAAAGGCCCACCACCAGGTACGTACAACACATGCAAGAGACCTTAACCACTTAGTGATTAGTAATTCATTAATGTATTAAGTAGTTGATTAGTTTATACCAAACGTGTACCCAGGAAGCCCACCCCAGACCCAAAGACTTTAAATTCATGCAGGAGAGAGATCACCAGAGGGGAACCAGATCTCATCCATCTAGCTCAACACACAGAAGATTTTTCCCCTGCCTCTTTACACGTATATAACATCCAATATCTATGGTAGTTTGTCACACAGACACACAAAACGGCCAATAAAGCATTAAGCACTGCAGTGCTTAAGTGATGTTGGAGCCTAGAGGTTCTCTTCCCACTTCCACAGAGGTTCCTCTGTGCCACCCACTGCAGAGGGGTCTCCCAGATGCCTGCCCTTGGAAAAGCTCTCCCACTCTACTCTCCACCTCCTCCACCTTCCCAGTGTGGGAGGACAAAACCATCCACTTAGACACATACCTTGCAAGAAGGAATTTGTGGGGGCAAATATTTGTTTGTCTTTAAGAAGGGCTCTTCAGCTGCCAAGCCTATCTGAGTAGGCTGTTGTCCCACAAACACCACCACCACCACATCTCTCTACCCTCCCCAAAGTGGCCAAGTGGTGTCCAGCAGGGAAAGGGATGGAGGAAAGTCAGTCATCTTCTCCTTCCATTTCCACATTAAAATCAGGACACACACAATGACCCAACGGGCTTCTTTTTTTTCTTCCTAAAAACTGGATGGTTTTGTTACTAGTCCTGAAGGCTGCAGTGATCAACCTCTTCAGGTAAAAGTTACAATTCATGGGGCATGATGTGATGGGAGTCACCCGGTCCTTGCAAAGTCTATTGAGATGAAAGGTTATAACATTTTCCTCTTCAAGCTCCAAGGCCGAGGATACACCAACTACAAGAGATACTGCTCCTTTAAGACCTGACTTTACAACTTGAAGGAAAATTCACAAACAGGTTCAGGTCAGGTTTTCTCAACTAAATCCCTTACTGTATAATTAAGCAGAAATGGAAGCCAGGTATGTATCTCATTCCTTCTCCTCCTCGCTTCTGGTTATGTCCCTTTTCCAAGGGAGGAGAGGAACAAGGGAGGAAAAAAAAAGAAATCATCACAAAGCTGTATTTCATAGATACATAGAAATGAGTCAATTTACTTAAAAATAAACAACTGTGTGGGGATATAAAGACAAGCTGTTTTTTGAACAGAGAGAACATGTTAAATCCACAGACTGTCCTGCCCTTCTCAGCCTCAGGAAGAAGCAGTGACACAGGAACAGGAGCTGTAAACTGGAACCAGGAACTAAAAAGAAGTGTGTGGGGGGGGAAGAGCTCAAAGATCAAATCACAAGGAAATAATAGTTCCAGGGGAATTAAGTGGAAAAGCCCGAGTTCAGCAAGGAATTTACTTCTTTTACTTTTTTACTGCCAATGAAGAATTAAGCAAGGCTAGGAGACATTTTTATAATGATTTCTATCTTGGACCTCAAGGCTAGTAGGAATTAAAATATTTTTAGTCCGAGAAAGGAAATAAAAAGCAAAAAGTAGTATTCTACCTACAGAAAGTGTATTAAATGTTTTAACAGCAAAGTTACAGATTTATTGATTAATTTTTCAGTAACTTCACAGTC
>BJBW01004484.1:60500-70755 GCA_004320125.1 Scolopax mira
TGAATTTGTATGAAGACAGATGCTGTTGCTAGATGTGCACACAAGTACATTTGCAAAGTTTTCTTAGAAAAAACAGTTAAATAGACGTTAAAAATCCATTTTTCTGTAGTCCACATAAAAATAACACCTTCTAAACTTTTCTAATTAGATTATTCCATCATAAGATTTCACTTATCTTCTCAGTCACCTTCAGCACTTGCTGCTTGTTCCTTCCCCTCCCAGGTGAGCCTTGCTCAGCACCAAGGTCCAGTCATTTCTCTCCCACCTGATCTCCTGCTGCATATAAAACTCACCTCTCCCCCAATTTACCAACATCGAGTTTGTTTGAGAGACACAGACCCACAAATTCCAACTTTTACATTGTTTTTTCAAAGTGAGCCAGAATTTCTACACCTCTGTGGGATTTTGCAGTGTTCCAGAATCTAAAAGCCATCTGTGGTACGTGTTTCTTTCTTCCCCAGTACTTTTTACATCGATCAAAGTCATAAAGATGATGGTTTTTTAAGCACAGGTTTTACACTAACCTCAAGGGAGAGGTGGCAGAATATATGTCACTAGAAATTGGATGAGTGAAAAAAAAAAAACCAACCCAAAGCCAACCACCCGACACAACTTCTAGCAAGCAAATAACATTATTTTTTACTCTTTTAGGTATCTCCAAGTCTGCAACAAGGGAGCTTTGCTTCCATTAGCACCAAAAAAAAATCCCCCACCAAACCACAAAACCTAAAAAGCCCCATCCAGCCTGGCCTTGAACCCCTCCAGGGATGGGGCAGCCACAGCTTCTCTGGGCAACCTGTTCCAGTGTCTCACCACCCTCACAGCAAAGAATTTCTTCCTAATATCTCATCTAAATCTCCCCTCTTCCAATTTAAAACCATTACCTCTTGTCCTAAGCAAAAACCTAGAGAAATGGGTAATCATCGTGTAGCCAGAACCCATTTCTACCATAGGTATGAAACTGTACATATTAAACAACAGTATTATTGGATATCAAAGTAAAGAACCATGTTGAGATTTTGCTATTAAGCATCCTGCAGGCAAATATGGCTTAACAAGATCTGCCCACACACAGATTTCCTCAGTAGATGCCACCACAAACCCATCGCTCCTCAGTTCACAAAGTAACAGATTCTCAGCTCAGCTGAGAGCAGAGTCAGCAGCACAATCCATCTACAGAGATTATCAAAATCCATTTAGTTCTCCCACTGCACGCACACTTACATCTTTTCCACTACTTTGAGACTTGGCACTGATTTGAGGACTTCCACAGAAGAACAGCTAACTTGACTCCCCTTACCTGCTGCCAGCTACAGACAGTGAGTGCAAATCAGCACCTATGCAATGGGCTTGCAGGACCAAGTCCTTGGTGGGCAAGTTCAATGGAAGCAAGAAGACCAGCAGGCTCTGTCAGAGGCTGGAAAACTTACAGGACATTAAAAAATAAAAAAAATTTAGACTTCCACACCACACCTGTTAAGAGAAAGCCATTTCTTTCAACTAAAAATACTACAGTTAAACTAACACCTTCAGGGCTTTTTAAGGAGCATGCAATATTGTGACAAAAAACTTAGCAGTGGAATCTAGAGGATTTAGTGCATGTCAAAGGCAAACAGAAAATCCTCTTCCTGGTGAATGTGATAGTAAAAATGCTCTAGGTCTGCAAGAACACAGCATACACACATGGTGTACATAATCCCAAATATCACCATACATTAAATTAACTACAGAAACCCCTCCTGTCTGGAAGAAGCTACGGAACAAGAAAAGCCATTAACATTTTAATGAATCTGGGATGACAGGGCCCTAAGCTTCAAGAATTCAGTCTCCTGGGGTTGTGTAGAAGAAAAGGGGGGGAGGAGGGAAAAGAAAAGGTGGGATGAGCCACATGGGTAGCGGGATCTCAAACAAGCCACATGTGCTTTAGGAGAGAGGGAAGCTTAATGAAGGGCCAGCAGAGGCACAAGAAAAAAATCTGCAGAAATTTGAGTCCTTCTCCCTTTGGAGACTGCACTTCACAGGGTCTTCCGAGACTTGTCCCAGAGAATGCCCAAGTGCTGTGGGAAAAGAAGCAGCACAGAAGCCAAGGGGCAGAGATAAACTGCAGTGCCAAATAGCCTTCAACATGCTCACTATTGCTATGCTGTTTTCCGAGCACCAGCTGCCCTGCCCTCTGATACTCCCCCTCTTGATTTATCCATTCAACCTTTGCTCAAATAAGAGCCTCGGCCAGACTAGAAAAGCACGGTGGGGATGCTTCCCAGGAAATCTGCATGAACACATGGCCTTGTAGAGGAGTAAGAAATAGCAACAATATGCAAACAATCCAGGGAAAGTTAAGATTACATGGCTCCTAGTCTTCCCCAAATCCTTCTCCTTCTGCACCATGAAGGCTCTCACCCCACATACACCCGAGATCACAGGAGCACCAAGTTTACATCTGCTGAAGACTTTTGCTTAGAAAGATTTGTGTAGTTTTCTACAAAATCCTGCTTACAGGATTAATTATGTAGCACGTTTTTAACATACGCTAGCATGCCTTGGGCATTTTAAAACACTCGGGAATTTGAGAAAGCCACACTTAGTTGCCCTGTCCACCTTTCCTGAGTGCCTATGAACTCGGGCTTTGCACGGGCATCCAGAGCTGCCTTGGAAGAGTCAGGAGGGATCCTGCCAGGGGGATCCATCCCACCTCCAGATGCAACACCTCAGTGTGGCACAGAACACCCAAGCCCAGCCATACAACGTACCCACCACCTCATGGAGCTTCAAGGACCATAGTCTGACCAAAGGATTAGAAAGTATGAGGAAGGAAGACATGCCATCATCTTATCACGAGGGAAATGGAAGTACTTTGCTTATTCAAAAAGCCTTTTCTCCTCCTCCTGTGATGAGAGGTTAAAATATAAAGGGATGCTTCTGCACACAGGACATCAAATGAATTTATGTGTGCCTTTTTAAGCTCTTGAGGAAACAGAATGGCCAGAACTGAAAGCAATTAGTACACCGAACCAGACAGCTAAAACAACAAAAAACACAGAACAATGATCTCTTATTTCCCAAGTTCAGATGTCACCATCACACTTTCCTATTCATGCAGCACACTGCGTTTTGAAAAGCTGGGCTGTTTTTCTGTGCCTGAAAGGAATACAAAGAGTTCCTTTTTTTTTTTTTTCCCCTAAGCACTCTGATAGTTAGAAAAACAAAAACCACCGAACAGGAGAAACCTTTGGTAGGTTGAGAATTGGATGTATTAGAAGGTGGGTTCAGGATACAAAGAAATGAAAATACTGTAAATCTCAAAAATCTTATGTAAGAACTCCCCCTGCGGCGGCCCAGATAGTTTTGCCTTTAAATTTAAAGAGCTGTGAGACAGCCCTAACATGACCAAACAGCAGAAAGCAACATCAGTCATCTTCTGCCATGCCCCCCACCCTGCATCACCTCACATGGTGCATTTTCCATCTGGAGAGTCAAGTTGTGCAACAACTGTGACATGATTAGGCAGAGAGAAGCAGTATCAGTGACGCTCTGCAACGAACCCCAGAGAAGAGAAAGTAATGCAATCAACCAGGCAATTAACACTGAACCTTGGATATAGGAAAGCATCTGCTCCCTGCCACCTGCAGTAGTCCAACCCACCACAGGAGAAAGCCCTTCCCTGCGTGGTAACTTCTAATGACACACACGCATCTACCCAACCATAAACGTTCTCACCATCTGCTCTCGTTCCAGTTGAGCTCTCCAGCCAACTTCCAAGTCAGGCTGAGAAGAGTTCACATGGCCCTGATCCACCAAGCTCTTTTGCAGCTCGTTATTCACTTGCAAAGAGAATTACTAAGCCAACAGAGTGTTTCCTTTAGTACAAGGTCTGTCACAGACAGCACCCAACTCTGCAGCCAAAATACGGCTCAATTCATGCTTGTGTTATTTCTAAAATGTTTTAACTAAACGTGTTTCTTCTCTCTCTCAGATTTTTTTTTCCAGTTTTCTTCTCTAACAAGGTTTTGACAATGTGCACAAAATAATATGGTTCACAGAAATTTTTCAGCAACTGCCTGGAGACTTATTACACTTCATCAGTTTTAATGCCATCTTTAGCTGATAATATAAGCACCAAATAAAGATACAAATTTCAGACAGATACAGGAAGGTGAAATGGTCACTGAATATTCCTCAGTGGCAAAGGGTCAATGTGAAAATAAACTGTAAAGGCAGAAAGTCTTCCTGTTGCACTACTACTTCTCTTGAATATTCAGCTATATCTCTTGTTTATTTACAAGGTTACAGAACCCTGCTCCATCACACCTCAGAGAGCATTTTGTGTGTATCCACTGCATATAAGGAGGCAAGAACAGCTGACAGTTGCTCTAATTTGGTAACATGGATTTGTTGTTTCTAGACCACTGGGTCATAAGGCTGCTTTTAAAGGTGACCCACCAGCCCCTGAACTTGCAGGACTGGTAAGTTCACCAGGCCACAGAAAAAACCCAAAACAACAACAACAAAAAAAAAACCAACCAAAAGTAAAAAGGTTTTCACTCCATCATAGCTTGAGACAATACAAGCAGCAAACATTACAATCGAATGATAAACCCATGTGGTTTCCAACACCACATTTTAAAAGACTGTTTCTCCCAGGACCCTTTCCTCCATTTATCTCTGCAGGTGACAAAAAGACAGATTCTTCCAAATGCCCAACCAGAAATACCAGCGCTCTGCCTCTTCCTAATCACAGGTAAGGAGAGCAGAGAGAAAGAAACGGACTTATAACCCATAGGCAGACTTTTTTTTGGCCAGAAAGGAGCTTTTTTCTTTTAAACCCCCCCCCCTTTTTTTTTTTATTAAATGCTACGCATTTCAGAGAGCTTGGGGAAAGAACTTAACATTGGGATAGATACACATATAAAAACAGGATGGAAAGCATTCTTTAAATTGGAAAGTAAAGCAGGCTTTCAGAGAGGCATAACTACAGTCGAGTATTATTTATTACTTTATTTCCCCCATCTAGAGCTACGGGCAAATACATGAATTACACGGAAAAGCATTCTGCAGGACACAGATAGCAACTTCAGAGACAGAAAACCCCTACTAACCCAGTTTTACAGATCACGTCATAGAACAGACAATATAGAATCATATAAATTAACATTGGAGCTTACCATTTCGAGACAAATCAAGTTCCACCAGCTGCATGAAATTCGCTATTTCCGGAGGGAGCCTCTGGATTTCATTATCACTAAGTCCAAGTTTCCGTAACTTCACAAGTTGGAAGAAAGGCTGAAAGAAAGAAAAAATTCCGTGTCAGACAACATCCACATAACTCAGATATAAGCATGACAAATGATAAGCAACAACTGGAGCCACTTTGAAAGTCTGAGTTAATGGAGGCTGTTGGTTAAAAATCAGTTATGCAGACCTCTTTCAGACCTGCATCAGAATGAACATTTTGTTTTAATTTTTACAATCAAACAGATTATAACCTGTGTTTTATCTAAAAATGAAAATTTATTTAAAAAAAAAAAAAGCCATCCGTAGAGCCCACTATTAAAGATCACAGCAGACACACACCAGTGAAATCCAGAGTGCTGGCTTCAAAATCAATAATGGGGTGAGGTTACCCAGCAGGGTAATTAAAAGCATCCTAATTACACACCGGGGCTCATTAAAAAGTTAATGCAGAGAGACACTTCTAAAGGACGAACCAGAGAGGGGCTGCCAAGGTCTTCTTCAGCGGCGAACGCCGTAACCAAGTAGGTTACAGAGCCAGCCCCCCTTGGGAAGACTCTTTCCAGCCTCAAACATCCTCCGCTCCCCGGCCCAGTTTTGGAAGGACTAATGAAAGTTGGGCAGGAGATGAACAATTCCAGGTCTTCCCAGCTTGAAGAGGAACCCAACCCTCTAGATGGTGAGGATGTGGGTGTGCAATGCAGGTAGGACCTTAGCTTTCCCTCACCCCCGGCGATGGGCTTGGAGGGTCTGGCACCCCCCCAAGACCAACCAACCATCAAAGGAGATGGGTCAAGCTGCAAGTCAGGTCAGCCCCGGGCACAGGGATCAGCTGGTGATTGAACGACTAAACAGTTATTAAAAACCAATTAAGGGGTAGGCACCTCTAGGAAAGAAAGTTGGAGCGCCCTTATCACAGCTTTCCTCTCTTCCAGGCAGAACCTTTGAAAGAGAGAGGAGGTGAGGATGGATTTGTGCAGAATTACATGACTTGACATGCAAGTCATCTTGACCAAAACTGACCAGACTCCTCAAATTTTGAGAGAAATTGTTGTGCCCCCGGACCACAGCAGCATTTTTGTACATGCCTCTACCCTCCTGAGCTTAGCCCCTTGAGGCAAGAGGAAGATGCTAGCAAGTTTTGGCTATCTACTTACATTCACCCACCTACAATCCTTTCTCAGATATTAACACCTTTTTTATTGTTATTTAACTTTTTTTTAAGGTGCTGGAATGCATGCCTTGACTGTCACTCATTTCTCTCTTAGACTGACACAAGCACTGTCAGGAAGACAGGCATCTTACTAGGAAAGAAGGTACAAACACAGTCTTATGAATCTGCATTATGATACAGGTTTTCCATCTTAGTCTGAGCATCCTATGCCCAAAGATCATAAATCAGGTTTTAAGTGCAAGGTTTTGCAAGCTCAGCACCAATCTTTCCATACACGCTGTTGTTCCTCATCACAGAAAAGTAAAACACAACTGAAATGAACGTGTTTTCCCTCAAAAACACAGGTTCCTTTTAGGGAATAAAAAAGGTTAGAACTTTGAAAAGTTTATAAACACTCAGCAGCCAAAAGATGCACAAGATCTGAATGTGAAAATTCAAAGGCATTTTTTGAGTCAGAGTGGCAGTCCCTCCTCCCCCCCCAAGCATTAAGGGCCATTTGACAAAGGAGTTGAAGTTGTACAAGGGAGATAAAAAATGTTTACAGATCCACATTTCTAGCTCCCTAAAAAACATATATCACCATTAAAAAAGCCACAAATGTGTTTTTTAATCCTTCTTTGTCCTTGCAAGATCTGTAACTGCATTCTCACACCATTAACTTTTTTTTTTAATCTTCTAAAACAAAACGCATCCCTTTTGCTAAATATTTATCAATATGACTAAACCAGGAATCCATCAGAAGCTTAGAAAAGCACTTAAAGATACTTTTGTGACAACACAGCAGGAGTGCACTCCACAGAAGAGATCCCAATCTGCCCTAACGCCGTCCAAAATAAACACTTGCCAAAAAGTGTTCCTCAGCCAGAGTGTAGTTGCTAAACTATACGACAGTTATAAATATTGATGCTCTGCTTCAAATCTCCACACAAGCAACAGCTGTCCTTGCCAGCACAACAGCAAGGGAGAAAAGAGAGAGGGAATAAAGTTAAAAGGCAGAACGTTGACAAAAAGCCATGAAAGAGCTGGGCATCCCTAGGAAGGTCTAAGGGCCCTCAGACCTGGAGGAGACCTGGTCACCATTGAGCGTGCAGAGCACACGTGTGCAACAAATAACATCTCACAATAGTAAAGGGCACTCCTGTTTCTTTAACTGACTGCTTAAAAATCAACTGGGAGCTTTGTTTCTAGTTTGCATAACAATCTTTAATGAATGTCACCATTTCCTAGCTAAAATCAGAACCGGCAGTTATGTGAATAGTATTTCTTTGAACTTTTTGAGGTTTTTTTTCCCCTTTAAACTACAGCACTCAATCGCTCTGGCATGTTAAGTACATCATAGGCCCATTTCAGTAACTATTCTTCCTTTACAATCCTGCTTCAGCAGGGGAGTTGGACTAGATGATCTCTGTGGTCCCTTCCAACTCTAAAAAATTCAGTGAAGTTCATTGAAATTTACCCAAGACACACCATTCCTTCTCTAAAGCACTACTGGAAAGGCAAGCACCTCCTTTTTGCCAGATTTGTTTTACCTGTCAAAAAGACCACAGGGGGGAAAAAAAAAAAAAAAGTGAATTAAGAGCTTACTGAACAGAGGTCAAATATAAATATCCACATGTATGTACATACAGATAAAAATATCTCTATTTCTTAAATATCTGCCAACCAGAAACATGTTCCTAAGTTGCTGTATCAGGCACAGTTGAGTCTCTAATTGAGAAGCTCTCACACAAACCAAAGCTGGCCAGGGCAGCACATCCACCCAGCAGGCTGTAATAGCAGGGTTTGATTGCAGACCCGACGTCTCTACCAGTATCTTGGCAACACTTTTAACACTGCTCAGTTTAGCCAGCCTAATTAATAGCACTTCAATGAGACAAATAATTCCACGAGCATCAGCACTAAAGAAGCCTACAGCTTTCTACGCGGCGGCGATTCCCAAACTTCAAGTGCAGCTTTTCCCGCTATCAAAGAATAGACACTTCTCTAATATGGATTTTCTAAGAACACACATCTTGAATAGAGTAATCTCGCACTGGAAAACTAACCAAGTCTTTCTCTTCCACCCAGACACGTATGATTTTAATTAAAAAAAAAAAAATTAAAAAAAAAAAATCAGTCTGATAAAATTGGGTCGATGTCAGCCAACAAAAAAAAAAGAAAGAGATAAGTGTGTGACTCATTGAAAAATATAAACACACAGTGTGATCCCACAGTCCTCATTTTTTATACTTTTTTTTTTCTTTTTTAAAGAACATCACTACAACTGCACTCAATTCTAGAAATAAGATTTAGCAGAACTAAACCAAACTAGTAAGGCTGATAAAATTCAGGATTTTCTCCTGCAGAAGTGGCCAAAACACCACGTATTGCTGCCTTTCCTTCAATGGTTCACTCCTGCAACAAAAAACCTTCGTGACCCAGCATCTTGCCTGAACGCTTCAGCACCTTTCATGATGGAAAAAAAGAAAAAAAAAGAAAGTAAAAAAAAAAAGGAAATAGACAAAAACAATATGCAATTTAAATAAAATCCCAGGAGGGCAGAAAGACCTACTTGCAGCTAAGCCTGTTTAAGGGGAGAAGCTACATCTCCCTGCCAGAGCCTTTCCAGGGCTAGAGACATGTCCCACTGCCAGCCCATTTGGCGTAGGTAGCACAACTAAACACCTACTGTGTGTTAAGCAAAACGTTTCCATAAAAAGGCCACTACTAGCAGCAGAGAGAATTAAAATTAGAACCTTTAGGAAATCAACTTTTCGAGATGGGCCAGCACGAGCAGCAGAAATTAGAACAACAGGGAGAGAAGGAAGAAAACCGCAAATTAACTCCAGTTTCAGGGTTATATCCACACAGGATAGAAAGAGATTATATATTTTATTTTTTTTGGTGCTTGAGCTGTTGCTGACAAGCTTAAAAATTTGCGAGTACTTGCTCTTATGTCGAGTTTTCCTTAGACATCAATACAGATTTTCAACATAGGCATGCTGCCTCGGCATTTCAGGCTTCTTCAGGAAATTACAGTATTATATTCAAACACGAATTATGTAAACACCAAGACACAGTATGTTTCCAGGTCCTGTTTCTTAAACACCATCTATACTTAGATCACCTATTTTCCAAACCCATAGCTGAGCAGCTAAAGGATATCTGGGCTTTAGGATTAAAAAGAGACACACAGTAATTTAAACTTCTTTACTTCAGGAGTAAGTTTTGGGCCCCTCACTGCACAAAAGATGCTGAGGGGCTGGAGAAGGGCAACGGAGATGGTGAAGGGTCTGGAGCATAAGTCTTGTGAGGAGAGGCTGAGGGAGCTGGGGGTGTTCAGCCTAGAGGAGGCTGAGGGGAGACTTCTCGCTCTCTCCAACTCCCTGAAAGGAGGGTGTAGCCAGGGGGGTGTTGGTTTCTTCTCCCAAGGAACAAATAATAGGACAAGCATGAAGTTTAACCAAGACATGCGAAGGGTCCTTCAAAAGAAGGGTGTCCAGGAGGTCACAGGAGGTGATTCTGCCCTTCTACTCTGCTCTGGTGAGACCCTACCTGGAGCACTGTGTCCAGCTCTGGAGTCCTCAACACAGGAAGTACATGGACCTGTTGGAACGGGTCCAGCGGAGGGCCATGAAGATGATCAGAGGGATGGAGCATCTCTGCTGTGAGGACAGGCTGAGAGAGCTGGGGTTGTTCTCTGGGGAGACCTTAGAGCAACTTTCCAATATCTGAAGGGGGCTACAGAAGAGCTGGGGAGGGACTCTTTGTCAGGGAGTGCAGTGACAGGGCAAGGGGTATTGGTTTGAAACTGAAAAAGGGGAGATTTCAATTGGATACCAGAAAGAAATTCTTTGCTGTGAGGGTGGTGAG
>BJBW01004484.1:70836-85501 GCA_004320125.1 Scolopax mira
GTCCCTTCCAACCCAAACCATTCTATGATTCCATGAAACAGCCTCAAGTTACACCAGGGGAGGTTTAGGATGTATATTAGGAAAAATTTTCTTCACAGAAAGGGTTGTCAAACATTGGAACAGGCTGCCCAGGGAAGTGATAGGTGTTTAAACTTGGTGGCGAGGGACAGGGTTTAGTGGTGGTTCTGTCAATGTTAGGTTAACTTTATGATCTTAAAGGTCTCTTTCAACTGAAATGATTCTATGAGTCTAAGAGCAAGGATTAAAACACATAAGGCAGAATTCAAGTGTTCTGCTTCCCAGGGATGTGTTTAATAACAAGGTTCTGCTACAGGCAGAGTCCCCTGTGTGCTAGAAGGGCAAAAAAGAAGAGGGAAGGGCAAGCTTCTCCTCATTCCTCCCCTACCTCTCTTTTGTAGCAGTCCTCAAGTCAATTCTTTGAAATCCCATCCACAGGGGACACTCAGTGGTAAGAATTCTAAGGAGATGGGACACAACATCTTATGCTAACTAACTGGTGGGATTTCAGACATTGCTTCTGCTCCACAGTCAGCCACTGGACATACCAGAGACAGTGAGAACATGGCCATGCTTACACCTACAGCGAGGTGCAACATGCCCTGTCCTCCACTCAGGCCACAAAAGCACCCCCAGCTGAAAGCCACAACTCACTTGTCAGCAAAAATCTCCTCCTAAAAGGCAATCCTGTATGTTGTCATATTTTATGTCCCAGAGACACCCACCAGGAGCAGGAACACAGAGGAGAACCAGCAAGAGCACCGAAAAGGGGACACTCTCCCCTACAAGCACATCCTAACCAGTTGCACAACAAAATGCTGAGGAAGCTGGATCCTGATCCGAACTCATGAAGTGTGTAACACGTTCCCAGCAGTCTCCAATGAAGACTAGTTATGGGTGTCATCAGCTCAGCATCTCCCACAAGCCTGCTATTAACATCAGGATCCCTCAGGTCACTCCACTTGCCTTCACCTGCAAGCAGGGACAGCTGGTGAGGGCAACAGGGTTTCATAAAGGTGGATCCCTCATGTTCCTCTGGGCCAAACACATTCTAATTTACAAACAAAATACTCAGTGAGATACTGAAACAATTTCTGAGGGCTGGGACTAATTCAGAGTGCAGCACAGCCGAGTCATCATGCAGCTGATGGCTCTGTATCAAAGTGTTACTAGAAGCAGCTACTGGATTTCCTCTCAAGCCACGAGGAGATGCATCAGAAGCTGGTGATGGACCAGAGTACACAGACCTCTGGCGGCTTGCTAGGTGGCAAGCCAGCAAACAGATGACTGCTCTGCGCAGCTGAGGTCTCTAACTCCATCTTCACACATTTCATGGCAAAACCAGAACCACTACAGATTTTTGGAATGGTGAATGATTGTTTCCCGCACCCAAACCATGTTTGTAGAGTATGTCGAAGTGGTACTTTGCTCTTGCATCATCCTAGCACCAAGTTTGTCAACACGACTAACAAAAGAAGGTGGCATAGGGGCATTCAAGCAAGAATCCATACAAAATGTTAATAAAATGATGAGATTTCACAACAAGAAAGTGTTAATGAAAGATCACAGTTCATGGGCATATGCCCTAAACAGAACCAGATGGTGCAGCTGCTGTCTCCCCCTCCAATGGATACTTTAAAGCCCAGTAGGAAGGATCAGCTAGGCAGAAGGGTTGTGGTGGACCTAGAGGAGACAGAGAAAAAATTATAACCAATGCCTCACTGAAGGTGGCATTTAACGTCTACCCCCTTCATTTCCAGCCCCTATTTTCAAAGCATTTGCCATTTTCCAAATTGCAATCAACGAATGGGCCAGTTGTAGGTCCTGGTCCCCGTTGTTATCATCCATTTAAAAAAATGAACAAGGGACCATCCCCTCTCAAAACCTGATCCACTGCAGCACTGAATCCAGATGCTGCTCTACCAAGCGATGCACGGGACAGGTTGCCTCATACTGTTTCCTGGCAGGCAAGGATCTACTTTCTCTTTTACAGCAATTAAGCAGAGGCAACAAAGGTTAAAGAGCACTTGATACCATAGCTGTTAAGAGTACAGTGGTGGGAGGGACTATCTTTGCCTTTGAGAGAGGCCAGAAAACATCTGCTATAACGAAACAGGGATTCATTGCAGTTAAATGCATTTGCCATTTGGAGAAACAAACAAAAAAAAAACCAACCCAGCATTTAATCTCACTAATGACTTTGTAGCATGCGTTTTTCCAGTATACAAGATTGTTGGCAGAAGGTAACATCTTTTTTTAGACTGATATTATTAGAAAAATAACTATGTATAACCATAAAATTGATTTTAGATCTACAGCTATGTAATCACTGCCCACATACCCTGTCTTCCCTGTGTACGTCACATGGAGAAGGGGATGCTACCAAT
Organism: Scolopax mira; assembly: GCA_004320125.1. Classification (NCBI taxonomy): domain Eukaryota; kingdom Metazoa; phylum Chordata; class Aves; order Charadriiformes; family Scolopacidae; genus Scolopax; species Scolopax mira. The sequence goes on from BJBW01004484.1 coordinate 73,242, forward strand.
TTACTACAATACACTCCTTACAGCAAGGAAAAAAAAAAAAAAAGAAAAAAAAAAAAAGAGTTAAAAGTATTGAAACACAACCACCTTATTACCTTCTTCCAACTGAGGTCAAAAATCAGTATAACTCAGCTGTTACTACAAAAAAGCCCTGCCATTAGAAAATATTTCAAACCAACCAGATCTCAAAATCTTCTGTACAATCTCAGGGACATTAACAGAGCAGTCAGACTTTGTAGGGGACACCAGACTAGGCTCTCCCTCTGCTCTCTTCTGACTGTGGCCTTTCAAATTTGATGACAAAAGGCATAGTGTTTTCTTCAAGTCTTAAGCAACACAACAGAAAAATCTGGAAGCTAGCAGAAAAACTAGATATTTATCCGGTAATAAGCTTATTTGGAGCCTTCATCACAGCGTTCTATGATTAGAGGGATGTTAGTATAAAGATCCAATTTTGCTTCTCTACAAACCATTATTTGTTTTAATAATTCAAGGTTGCACCGCACACTCGTGCTAATTGACTATGCTCACAAAAGGTTTTTTTACAGAAGGCCAGTATTTTCAAGACACTGAAGTTGTAAAGTTGCAGGTGTACTTAGAAAGTATTTTCATAGCATCTGTCATCATGAAAAAATATTCTCGAACTTCCAGTAAAACTACCTTTACTGGGTGCATACGGTCTACTCCAGTTCCACACAGTGGCACACTGCTCTCTCTGACATTAACTGGAAGTGCAGGCTTGTTGAAATTGTATACTGGTATTCAAGGATTTAGAACAAGATCTACAAAAACACTGTGACATTATCAATGTTAAAAGTAAAAGGAAACTAGACCTTTGAGGGTGAATAAAGAGTGACGAACATGACAACTCTATTTACATCATTAAAAATATCAAACCTAAAGACAGATAAATTCGTTGACGTGTCCTCTATAGACTCATAGAACAGTTGAAGCTGGAAAGGACCTCTTGGAGATTATCTAATCTATCCAAATCCCCCGATCAAAACATGCATCACTTAAAGCAAGTTACTTGGCACCATGTCCAGTCAGGTTTTGAGCATCTCCAAAGATGGAGACTCCACAACCTCTCTGGGACACCTGTAGCAGTGTTTGACCACTCTCACAGTGAAAAAAAGTGTTTTCTTATTTCAGACAAAATTTCCTGTATTTCAGTCTGTGCTCACTGCCTTTTATAATGTCACAGGGCACCCCACGAAGAGTTTTGCTGTCTTCTTTACACCCTCTCATCAGGTATTTATATACACCGGTAAGAACCCGTGAGCCTTTTTCTTCTCAAGGCTAAACTATCCCAGCTCTTTCAGTCTCTTCTCATGACAGATGCTCCAAAACCTTAACAGTCTTTGTGGCCCTTTGCAGGACCTGGTCCAGTACGCCCATGACTTTCTTCTTCTGGGAAGCCCAGCATTGGGTAGGACACAGGTTTGTTTCCCTCAATGGTGGTTCAAGGTAGAAGGACCACCTGCTGGCAATACTTTTCCTAATGCAACCCAGGATACCATTGACCTTCCTTTGCCATGAAAGAGCTGGCTCAGGGTCAACCTGTCCAAGAGGTCACCCAGGGCCTTTTCCTGAAAAGCTGCTTTCCAAATGGTTGACCTCCAGCCTGTACTGAAGAACAGGGTTCTATTTGCCCAAGTGCATGCAGGGCTTTGTATTTCCCTCTACTGAACCTAAAGAGATTCCTTCTCTGACCATTTCTCCAGCCTGTCAACGCTTCTCTGAATGACAACATGAACATTTTTCTTATCAACCACTTCCAAGCAGATCCCTGAACATGCTAAAGTCTGCTTCTTGAAGTCCAGGATTGTGATACTGCTTTTTGTCCTGTTCTCTCCTCTCAAGATCCTGAACTCCACCATCTCATGGTCACTACAGCCAAGGTGATGGTCACTATAGCAACTGCAACCCCAACCTTCACACATCAACTGGTCCTTTCCGTTTATAAGCATGAGGTCCATTGACTCCTTGGTCATCTATGTTAGGAAGTCATCAATGCACTCCAGTAGAAAACTACTGGATTTCTTACATCCCACTGTGTTGTCCTTCCAGCAGATGTCAGGTCCGTTCAAGACCCCCACGAGTACCTGGGCCTAGGAACATGAGACTTCTTCCAGTTATCTGAAGAAGGCTCACCTACTACTTCTTCCTGATCAGGCAGTCTACAGACACCCAAAACAATGTCACCCACTAATCCCAACCTGCTCCTAGTTGGCCCATCATCTACCCCAAGGCAAAGCTCCAGAAATCCCTGCTGCTCTCTCACATGAAGAGCAGCTCCACCACGCTTGCCTGCCTGGCCTGTCCTTCTTAGAGAGCCTGTTTTCACCCATTGCAGCACTCCAGTCACGTGAGATATCCCACCACGTCTCTGTGATCCCAATGAGATCTATAAATTTAAAAAAAACCCAACATATAAAAATAAAGCTTCTGGATGTCTTAAGAAGGGATGGTTACAACCCGTACACACAAATTTAAAGAGAATATTATAATATGATATTGTCTCTTTCCACAGCAGATTACTGGCCATTGACCAAGCAAACATCTTACAGGCTTACGGTTGCATAATGAGAGAAACTATAGCAGAACAGTGAAATTCAGTCGAAAAGGGATTTTTTTTCTATTTTTTTTCCCCCGAGAAAGAGGTGTGGTATGAGAAGAACACAGGGACTTTTTTTCCTAAGGAGCCTTTCACAAGATTTTTGGTATGATAACAGCACCCTGGATTTCAACACCACTCGTAATAAAGAGAGGCAGAGGCTGCCTAAGCTGAGAGCCAAGCAGCAGCAGCAGCACACCATCAGCTTCCCTCACACAGAAACTGGGGCACGGCAGGAGGCTGGGGTTTAACTGGGTCTCTCAGGGAAGGGGTCTCACATCAATCAAACAACCCTACAGAGAGGCATTAGCAGAGAGGACCAAGAGGAAACATTACACTTCTCAAACGGAGAAGTGAAAGGATTCAGAGTCGCATCAGCTTAGGTTTACAGACACCACATTAAAAAAAAAAGTCACAAAAGAAGAAAGAAAAAGTTCAGCAGAGTGTAAAACTAAACTAAGTGTATACATAAAATTTTGAAAAAAAATTTTTTTTTCCTATTTGAGTTTCCACATACTCAATATCTGCAAAAAGTCTCATGGGAAAGTGGATTTTTATCCTTCGAGTAGAACAACTAAGCAGCAGCAAGACACAACAGCAGCAAAACAAGAGTTATAAGCTATTTCCACCACCCACCAATGCAAACAATGGCAGGGATTTAATACAAGAGCCAAACTATAATACTGTATTCAAAGGTTCATAAAAAATATATTATTTTCTTAACAAAACAGCGGGGGGAAAAAAATATGTAGAGATCCAGTTTTGTACTGCCAGTTCCACGCACGGAGAAATTAAGCTGACAGGATGTATTGGCCCTTAAATTCTAATGTTCAAGAGCAGGAAACAACATTTCATCAACTACAGACTGATCTATAGAATTGAAAGCATATTATTTTTATCTGATGCTTTTCATTAGAGAAGCTATTGAAATGCATCGTGCAGAATGTGTTATTTTTCTTCTATCAAAGCAATTTGCCAGAAAGCCTACTCTTCAGTGAAGTATAGGTTTTGACGTGTAGCAAATGATATACTCCACATTACAGCTTGAGTTGAAAAAGCCTTCAAGTTTTCTCTCAGGAAAATAAAAATGGTCCAGGTTTAGGAAAAAAAAAAACAAAACAACAAAAAACACAACACAGAAGCCACAAACTCCATTTTTAAGCAGCTCTATGCACACTGGTGAATACAAACTTTTTTTTCCAGTCAAATCAGATACACTAAATATTCGACAGCAGACACTTAGGATCCAAGACCAGAGAAGGAATTTTTTAAGCAAGTTCAGAGCCACACTCTGCCAGTGGCCCGATACAAAGCCCTTCCTTTCAAGGCTGAAGGGTGCAGCTCTTTAATTTGTCTTGTAAAGCAGAAGTGGTGAGAAGCATGCTGACAGCTCCAAATTGCTGTTCTGTGGGAAAACAGCCACATCTGCCAAGAAAGGCTAAAGAGACCTCAATATTGTGGAAAACCACCAGCAGCTTGGTAGTACACAGCCTGCTCCTCCAGTACATCCCACCAGGCTGGCTCATCCTGCAGAATGGGCAAGATCCCATCATAGGGGAAGGGAGGGAAGAAGGGATGCAGGGATCCAGCAGAGCAGTCGAGGAGACCTTGGGGAAAGAGTCAGAGCACTGACACGAGGAACCAAAAGGACCCCTGTGCAGTAGCAAAAGGCTATCTGTAAGTTACCAAACAAACAAAAATTATTAACTTGTGCTCCTGAGAGGCTGACAGGTATGGCTTTGGAAAAAAAAACACCATGTTGGTAGGGAAAAAGGGGTGGGAGAAACTGAGTTAGCCCGTTCTTTCCTGTGTCAAGATATGCATTAATGGAAAAAGGAGCAAACAAGGGGAGAAATGGCAATAATGGGGGGGCAAAGGCATCTCCCTCTGCTTCTTGGACATTTCAGATGCTTTCCGGATCAACACTTCCTACCACTCTCCCCTTAGAAAAGGTGAAGATTTCTACCATACGTTTTGGTAAGCCAACATGGCAAAAATAAGCTCAAAGTAATTTTTTCAAAATAATCCAAGTGCATTTGTTGTTTCTCCTCTCCTGAAGACACTTCGGATGTCTCTCACAAAGCCACAAAACAGCTGACTCCTTCTGCCAGCCATCGAGACCCTACAGCAATTCTTTAAGTTGTCTCCTGTCTTTTCAGGGGATTTTTACATGTGTTTGTTTTGTTGGGGTTTGGGTTTGTTTACAGTAACACCCCAAAACATACAACACGCTCTCCTGTCCTCTAGAATAAGAGAGGCTTGAAGTACGTTGGCAAAGATTAAACAAAGCCTAAAACTACTTCTGTACCTCAAAATGGAGGTTTTAGGCTGTGTGAGAGTATATTCTTTCCTAGTGAATTGGAACGAAGTAACCAAAGACCACTTTTCATTGCTACTTAATAGAAAGGGGGGCTGGCAGAAATGGGGGGGGAGGCTGTGCATCCAGCACAAGTTGCCCCATCGACCTGAGAAAATCGTGATATTTATCTGCCTTGGAGACCTCCACCGTTTGAAGGGATGAAAATAAATAAATAAATAAATAAAAAATAATTGTGCAAGCGGAAGGAAAGCAGATGTCTGGAGATAAAACCATCACGGGTGTCTCCCACTTGCCACGTGGCGAAGTTGGGAACAGAACTGGCCGATACCCATTTTGGTTTCAGAGAGGTATCACAACCCATTTTGGTTTCAGAGAGGTATCACAAGACCCTCCTGCCCGCTGGAATAGCTGTTTCAGACCACACCTTCCCACTCTGGGAAGAGGAGGTGGATAGAACAAAGAGCAGTACAACAGACTTGGGGTCTTCCCAACTGCAGTTGGGGTCCTCCTCGTCCATCCAACTGGTTCAACTTCTGCTGGGAGTCCCGGACTCTACTGGGTGATTCTTCACTGCTGCAAGGTGAGCCTCCAGAGCAGCGGTTTCCTAAGGAGGATCACAAGCATCTCAAGCAGTGACACAAGCACCTTCTCAGCATTACGGGGTATATTACGGCATCAGCACAGCCCACAGATGATTCACCAGAAATCATACAGATCACTGTCAACTTCAGGACTTCACCAAGTATGGGAAAGCATCCCATGAGCTGGCCACTGAAAGTTAAGCAAGTCTCCTGACTTGCTTAAGGCCTGAACCGAGCCCAAAACCAGTTTGATTTTTTTTTTTTTGGCTATTGCCTTTATGCACACAGAGAAGAAATTTGATGGAGGCAAGGTAAGGCTAATACAACACACTACACCAGATTAAGGGCTTAACAACCACCAAGATCTATGCTGACCTAACAGTTTGGTAATTATACACCCTAACTATTTCCCTCGTGTTTTCTCTGCAAGAGGTACATATATCCCCACTTTTTGGTACTTCTTTACAATTCTGTATCTGTAATTTGCATCGACACTACCCTTTTCAAACACAGGGGAGTGAACAGTGCACCCTGTAGCCACCTTCCACTATGCTCCTCAGCCAGATTCCTCCAATAGCAGAACTTTTAAAAACTATTTGCTGGTAGAAACCGTAAACAAGGCTCTTCCAATCCATCTCCAGATTGGATAGGTTAGTTTCACACACCCAATACTACAGCTGTATTTTTGTACCCGGAACTCCTACGGAGTCAAAACTTCAATCTGAGACGACGGCACTATGTTCCATTTATCAGAAAACATTAATAAGGAACTGACAAGAAAAGTTCATAGGTCTGTGCAGGAAGCGCTAATAAAAATGCCTTCCTGCATTGCTGACAAAGTCCTGAGGACAGATATTACCAGTTTGTCTCTGGGGTCGTCCTTCATGGGATTCCTCCTAGGCCAGCTGGAAACCCACAAACAGTATATTTAGTGTATTTTATCTGAGCCGTGCCCATAATAAATAAATAAATAAATCTTCCTAACTTCAACTTTTGCTTGATTTCACTGCAATGCCAAAGAACCTGCATTGTTGCTTTGGTGGTGTTTTTTTTTTTTACCCTCTCAGCTGTTTTTGTTTTACATTTATAGGACTTAATACATAATCCCATGTAAGTAATGGGAAGAAGCGGTCTTTTTAGACACCACAGGACAAAAAAAGGCTATTTCATGTACTATGGTTCAAGGAAGAGGAGAAAGAATGAAGAGTTGCACTCTATTTACAGAGGTAAATACCGTACCATGAACAACAAACATCAACGCTTATAATTGTGCACAGCACCCAATTTGGGGGGGGAGTATTGTTGTTTGGGTTTTGGTTTTTTTTTTTTAAATAAACAGAGAGCCATTGGCCTCGATGGAATTCCAGTCACAAGCACATCTGACAGCCCTGCACAAGCCTGAAAGCCAACACCACGAAGAAAATTCAAGAGTGAAAAAAAGAGTCTGGTCTGTGCACAAAGCCAGAAGAAACTGCTGGAAGTAAAAATAGCACCCACACGGAGGCTACGAAAACCAGTTTTGCTCCACTTCAGAAGGATAAAGAGCTCAGTCACAACAAGATGCAAACTTGCACCTAGGATTTTCAAAAGAAAAAGCCAAAATTAATACGCCAGTATTGAACTGAACGTCTCTACTCCTGTCTATAGAAAACTCCTCCACCACAATGACTCTTACTACCTGGAGTGAAAAAGCAGTTTATGTGAGAGAACTGAGGGGGTTTTTTTTAAAAAAAAAAAAAAAAAAAAGCAAAGTAAGACTGTTTAAATTTTAGTATGAACAGACCAACTTTGATTCAGGTGGAAACAAAGGGGCTTTTGAAAAATCTCTCTGGCTAGTGAGTTCAGTTTCTTGGGTTCCAAGTTAGCAAGAGTTCACACGCTTTTTTAAGGCGCAGCTTCCAGATAACACTTCCCCCTCCAGTGTCTACCTCTACCAACCACAGACTCACAAAGGCTTCTGAGGTGTCCAAAGTTTAAAGAGGAAACACTGAGAAAATGCCCTGGGTTCGTGGAGGCAAAAGCAGAGGACGCCTCCTGCATCCGTGGAGTTTCTCCACCAAAACCAGCAAGGTCCAGCCAAGCCCTTGGGGGAGTCACACCAGCAGGTACCACCTCATCGTCCCAAAACCAGGCTGGGCTGAAAAGTGAAATTGCTTTTAAAAATACTACCGACCAAACAACAAAGTATTATTAAGCAGAGGGATCCGGCCAGGCGTTCCACGCAAGAAGCAAACCACTACCCGCGGTGGGGGATTTCACTCGGAGGAAAAATAAAAACCAAGAAGCTTATTGGCCTCTCGAGCTTTGCGTGACCAAGTTTCCAGGAGTGAAGGCAGAAGGGAGAAGGCTGTTATCTGATGGAGGATTTGGGGTTTCCCCCCCCCCCCCCCCAGATAGTACCTATCGAAAGCTGGAGGGGGGGAAGAAAGAAGGGGAGGGTTTAATACCCTCCAAGGTCTCCTAATTCCAATGACGTGGAGGTTAATCACGACGTATATTCACATCCCGTGACTCCAGCCCGAACCCCTCTGCCCTCCAAACTGTACTTTTCCCCCCACCGGCCGCACCCCCCCCAGCTTTCACCCGAAAAACCTCATTCGCCATCAAACTCTGAGGGAAACGCTACGGGCTGACCCCAGACCCCGGCTCCTCCTTCAACCCCCCGGGGTCACCCCCGCAGACCTGACGGGCCCCGCACACACTGCCCGGGGCCGGGATGCCACAGCATCCCACCCCCCCCGCCCCGGGGGCACCCTGTAGCCCCTCACCATCCCCTCGGGGCATCCTGTAGCCCTTCACCATCCCCTCGGGGTGGCTCCGGGGGGGGCACCCTGCAGCCCCCTCACCGCCTCCGAGGGGCGGACCAGGGCACCCAGCCTCGGGGACGACCGGGGACACCCTGCAGCCCCTCACCGCCGCCTCGGGGCACCCCGCAGCCCTTCACCGCGGCCCCGGGGCACCCCGCAGCCCCTCACCGCCACCTCGGCCCGTGGGGTGAACTCGGCAGGAACCTGCCGGGGGCTGCTCGGCCGGGGGGAAGCGGGGGGGGGAATGAGGGGGGTATCGGGGTGACGGCCCCGCCGGCGGCTCACCTTGGGCAGTTCGCGGAGCTGGTTGGCGTCCAGCAGGAGCTCCTCCAGGCTGCGGCTGTAGCGGTAGATCTCCTCGGGCACGGCGGCCAGCGAGCAGTGCCGCTTGTCGATGGACTCCACATGGCGGTTGCACCGCCACAGGGGGATGCAGTGGAACATCGCCCCGCCGGGGGTTTGGGGGGGGGGGGGGGGCNNGGGGGGGGGGGGGGGGGGGGGGGGGGGGGCACACACACACACACACACCCCGCTCCCCGCCGCCCCCCGGGAACCGCTGCTCCCCTCCGCCGCCGCGCACCGCGGGTCCCGGCCAGCCGGCGGCGGCGGCAAAACCCGCATCCAGCCCGCTCGGCGGCGGGAAGCGGCGGCCCCGGGAGAACAATGGGCGGGAGCACAGGAGCGGGAGGGGGGAAGGGGACACACCACACACCCTCCCACACACACACACACGATATAAGGGACGGGACCCCCCCCCCTCTCTTAGTGCCGCCGGTGGGGCCGCTGCCCTCCCCGCAGGGCCATGGCGGGGCGCCGGGCGCAGCGCTGCTGCTGGTGCCGCTGGCGGCCGCCGCGCATTCCCGCGCCTGACCCGGAACACGGGCGGCCTCTCTCCCTCCACCCCCCCCCCGCGTCCCGGCTGACTGACTGACTGACGGACGGACTGACTGACGGACGGACTGACTGACATCAGCGGGGCCCCGCCCCGTCCCGCCCCGCCCCCGGACTCCCTGCCCCGGGGAGGCTGGGCGGGCACCCCCGCACACATACACACCCCCTGCCGCTCCCCCCGCACGCAACTTGCGGAGTTTCTTACACACGCACAGCCCCCCCACACACACACACATCCTGGGGTGGGAGGGTGAAGCCCTGCCCGGGGGTGGGGGATCGGGGGGTCCCAGCCCTGCAGTCCCCCCGGGGTCGGGGTGTGTTGCGGGTACGAAGCGACCCAAAGGGAGGGTGTCAGGAGGACGGGGCCGGTCTTTCTTCCGTGGTGCCCAATGACCAGACAAGAGGAAATGGGCACAAACTGGAACATAAGAAGTTCCACCTAAACATGAGGAGGAACTTCTTCACCGTGAGGGTGGCAGAGCCCTGGAAGAGGCTGCCCAGGGAGGTGGTGGAGTCTCCATCTCTGGAGACATTCAAACCCACCTGGACACCTTCCTGTGGGACCTGCTGTGTGTGGAGCTGCTTTGGCAGGGGGTTGGACTAGATGATCTCCAGAGGTGCCATCCAACCCCATGTCATTCTGTGACTGGGGATGCTGTGAGCCAGGTTTGGGCCACGGCTTTTACCCACTCTCCGCCATGCCGTGCCTTACCAGAGATGCCAGTGATCATCCCCGAGCAGGAACGTGCACAAGCTACACACAACATTTTATTTTCAGTTGTTGGAACACCAGGCTCTCAATAATCAACATACTATCTCCAAACCTTTCAGAAATTTGAACAACCTGCTCTAGTGGGAGGTGTCCCTGCCCAGGGCAGGGGGGTTGGAACACGATGATCTTTAAGGTCCCTTCCAACCCAAACCATTCTATGATTCTATGAATTAGTTGTTGGTTTGGTGGGGTTTTTTTTCTTCAAACCTCACCTTCCAAAGAGCTGGTCGTTGGGTCGGAAGGGCCAGCAGAGGTGAATACACCATCTCCAGGCTCCAGCAGCCCCGTTCGTCCTCCAGCTCACCCCCTGAGGTGCTGGGCTCTCACAACACAACACAGCCTCAGAGGCTCTCCTCTCTCCACTTGCATAACAGCAATTTTGTAATCTGCACAGGGACATGAAATACTTTTTTGAAAACAGGCACTTAGCAGCAGAGCCGCTGGTGAAATATGCCTAATTTCTTGCCTAATTATGGCCAGGCACGGATACAGGAACAGGGAAGAGGAGGAAGGTGATCGTCATCTCTCTTCTTCAATCCGTGCATGGTACTGACAATCTCCAAAAGTTTTTTCTTAAAAAGCAAGACACACTTTCATTTATGTAGGAATTACCTATTCTGGGGTTTCAAAAAAGATATTTTAGGAGCTTGCGTACTGTTACTCTTTGCTGGCCTATGAAACAAACTTTTAAAATGTTATCATTTTCTTATAAGCACCTTAAAAAAAAATCAGTTGGAACCAACAGCTTCTTTCTTCAATCAACATACCCAGTAATTATAAAAAAAGAATAATAAATAAATAACTAAGTGGAACCTCCCAAGGTGTCTAAATAGAGTATGTCAAGAAATTTGCTGGCCCGCCTGGAAAGAACTGTAAATATTTTGACCTGATAACAACTGGGCTGAAGTGGTTTTTCAGAAATCCACAGGAAACTGTCTGACTTCTGACAAACTCCATGATTAAAAAAACGTGTGTTGGAGAGAAAACTCCAGTGTTTCACCTCCGAGAGCCATAACTGGGTTTCCCACGTCATTTTTATCCCCGACGAGAGCATGAACGTGGTGAAAAGAAAGCCATGGTTCATCTTGGAAATGGGGCGGGCACACACTCACCAGTGCTCTCCAGCCTTCCCAGCCCCGGGGCAGGAGATTAGATAACCACAAGAGAGGAGAAAAATCCAACAGAGGTGTTGTTGCTCACCGTCACGGAGCTGGGACCGGGCAGGGATGCAGGAGGATGGCCAGCAGATCTCGGAAGCGGAGGTGAGGAGGACCGTCACCATCACGCTTGGGGACCATCAGGTGCTGTGCTTCTTTCAGCCACTGGTGAGGGTGGTCCTCCCTGGGGGCAAGAAGAAGGGCTGGGTTCAGAAAATCAAGCTTCTCATGGCAACTCCGACGCAAGCTCTGACTTGGTGGGGTCTCAAACCGGACAAAAGAAACGTGATGGTCTCAACGGAGGCCAACGGAGATCTGCTAGGAAGATTGCCTCACCTAAATTCAGCCACCACTACAGCTCCTCGGTGCCTTGTTTCCTAGGAAGCTCTTTGGAGAAGTGGGACTGCAAGGAGGCTCAGAAGGAGGAACGGTGAACAAGGGAGGGCCGTGGCTGACCCCCCCCAGGCTGTGCAGCTCCGTGTCGGGCTATCTGTCTCGGAGGGATGGGCTGCCATGAAGGCGTTGGAAATTTGAAGAATGATAGTGTAGGGTCCTGCACCCAGGGAGGAAGAACGCCAGATGCCAATATAGGTTAGTGGTGGACCTGCTGGAAACCACTTCTGAGGAGAAGGATCTGGGGCTGCTGGTGGACAGTAAACCATCCACAAGCCAGCAATGTGCCCTTGTTGCCAAGAGGGCCAATGGGATCCTGGGCTGCGTAGGGAAGAGTGTGGCCAGTAGGTGGAGGGAGGTCATTCTCCCCCATTCTCCCCCTCTGCTCTGCACTGGGGAGGCCACAACTGGAATCCGGCATCCAGTTCTGAGCTCCCCAGTTCCAGAGGACAGGGAACTACTGGAGAGAAACCAGCATAGGGCAACAACGATGATTGAGGGGTTGGAGCATCTCCCTGATGAGGAAAGGCTCAAGGAGCTGGGACTCTTTAGCCTGGAGAAGAGAAGGCTGAGGGAAGACCTTATCAATGCTTCTAAGTATCTAAAGGGTGAGTCGAAGGAGGATGGAGCCAGACTCTTTTTCAGTGGTTTCCAGTGACAGGACGATGGGCAACGAGCACAAGCTGGAACATGGGAAGCTCCACTCAAATATGAGGAAGAACTTC
>BJBW01004484.1:86414-111627 GCA_004320125.1 Scolopax mira
CTCACCACCCTCACAGCAAAGAATTTCTTTCTGGTATCCAATCGAAATGGATTCAATATTCAAAACCCACCTGGACACCTTCCTGTGCAACCTGCTGTGGGTGGACCTGCTTTGGCAAGGGGGTTGGACTAGATGATCTCCAGAGGTCCCTTCCCACCCCGTGTGATTCTGTGGTTCTGTAGCTGAAACTTAGGATGCAGACCATGACCAAAAAATTAATGTCTTCTGGGCTATTGAGCAAACGGTCATTTTTCAGTCCCTGCCAATCTGCTCTGGGGATGGAGCCAAGAACTTCTGTGCTGAAAATCTCCGTTTCTCTTTCTGCCTCCCGGGGAGCATCCTGTGTGCTCCCAAACAAAAAAAAAAAAGAAAAAAAAATTAGGTTTTTGTTACTTTTAAGGATTTCAGACAACGAACTGTAAAATATAGATAAGGCTGGGCCGATCTCAGGAGTATTCCTGGAAGTCATGGTTTGAAGGGAGCGAGGTCACGCTGCAGCGCTCCCTCCTCAGCACGGCTGCTCTCTGGCTTGTCAGAGGCAATTCGAGCAAACGATGCCAAGTTATAAGTTGAGATTTTTAAAAAAAGGCCTAAAGGAAGGATTTCCGTGGGCCTGGGTGAGCGCAGGGGAGGTTATGAACGAAGCAGTGATACTTAGAAGCAAACCTCGACGGTAAAGAACATTGTGGGGTAGAGAGGAAAAAACCAAGAGAACAGATGGAAATAGATTTTAAGTAGTTTATAAAGCCCAGAGTTCAAACCCCATTTAAATTTCACTAGGAAAAAATATAATAAATAAAAATAATAATAAAAATCAAGCGGGCTAAGTTCTGGAAGCCTTTTCTGCATTCGGGACTTCTTCCCTCCCCCAGTCATATTTCCTGAGCCTCATTAGCGAAAGGGATGCAATTAGAGAGCACTGAGAGGCCGGGACAAAACAAGAAGAGGGTGAAGAAGGGAGAAAGACCCAAGTGCTACGTGGAATAGGACCGGTTTTGGGGGTATAACAATCCAACCAGCACTCGACCGCGGCTGGAGGAGTGGAGTTGCCCACCCCTCTGAGCACAGGAACCCGCGGGACCCGCAGCCCAGCCTGCAGAGATGCTGAGAGCCAGGCCTGGCAGGGTGCTGGAGTTAATTAGCTAACTCTTCGGTTTTTATTTAAATTGTTTAGAAGGAGGCTGTCAAAGCAGCAGGTAGGTGTGACTATAAAGCGTTCCCCTGGCGATTACAGAGCTCCACGTTACGGTTACAAGCAGCACATCCACAAGATTTCCAAACCAGACTTCCAAAAGCCTGAAATAACCAGTATTAATGCCTTATTAGCCCAAAGACACATTTAAGAGTTGCAATGAATGCATTTAATGCATTCACTGTGGTTTTTACAGCATTATAAACAGCAACTGTGAGCAAAAGCTACAGTATCTCTTCTCCTCCCCACCCCCAAACATCGCTCGCCGTAACATCAGCTTTTATTTGAACACAATGAGCTGTTATCACATGAGGTATTACTCTGATTTAATCCCATTTGCTTCAGTTTGGTTTGCAAGGAGTGGCCAGTAATAGGAGGTTGTGCTGTGTCCTATGGTTTCTTATTTCACACCAACTTTCGAGGGCTGACACCCATCATCTTCTTTGGCCAGAAGAACAAAGTGGTGGGTTGTGGCACACAAGGAGAAGAGATATTCCTTCTCAAAACCCATTCAAATGGGTTTTGGGGGTTTTCCCTTCTTCCTTTTACGTTTTTTCCTTCCTAATTGCCCAACAGGCTGTCACAGCTGATGGAAAGTTCCTGAGACCCAACTATTTTTCTCAGGTTTCCCTATTTCCAGCTGCTCCGATGCAACCTCTCGCAGCAAATTTTGCTTCTCCAACCACCGTGGAGGGAGCAAGTAGAGGCAGGAATCCAGGTCTGTGTTGATTTTTCCAACCAACTTCACGATGTCACTAAACACCACCTGACTGCCTGTGCCTCGGTGCTCTGTTTCCCATGGCTGACAGAGACAACCACGCTGCTGGGTCTGGCATGAAAAGGCAGATACCAACAGGAGGTAGGTCACCCTGCCTTCCAGCCCAGCCTGGGGATTTTGGGAGGCACTTAGCTGCACCTTCTCGTGATCGTTATCTTCTGAATGAGGAGAGACCCCCAGCTTGCCGTGGGCTCTGGGCCAGGCTGCCTTCAGCATGGTGGGGGTCAGGAGAAGACTGTCCCAGCGCCAGGGCAGCAACGAGGAGCTGGGAGCAACGAGTCAAGAACTCCTGTCATCAGGAACACCCTTACGCTCATCATTTCAGGTGCTGATTGATGGACCTGGAGAATGTTTTACTGCTGGGAAGCAGAAGCACTGGGGCTAACATAAATTTGATAATAATGACAAATATTTTGACTGGACCATAATTTTTTTAAAACTTTTTCTTTTTTTTTTTTTCTTTTTTTTTTTCCGGGGTGGGGGGGCATGTGGTTCCATGTTCCTAATTTCGTTCTTCCTCTCATCTTAGCTGGAAGGGAAGTTTAACAGCCTTAGGGTAATCAAATGGGGGCTTAGCTGCAATTACACACACATTTAGTATTCATAAATGCAAGTTTAATAGTGAGCCTACTCTTCACTAATTTCCTATAATAGTTACATAGCTCATATAAAACATGTTAATTAGACAGTTGTACTTCACTGAAGAAGAATATTTTTTTTTCTTCAAATTATAAAATACCATGTTGGAAAAGTATTATTAATCTTCAGAAATTTCCTCATTCTTTTTCCTGATGTTTCTCCTTAGAGCAAGAGGACCTGACAGACTGTGAAAATTGCTTGTTTGAGGAATCAGACCCAGGATGGAAGAAGTATAACCAGGAGTTATTTGGAATGCCAAATGGAAAAATTTTAGTAAGCGGTTGCACCAGGTAAAATAATTTTTTTCTGACTTTAATTGTGCCCCAAGAAGAACTGGCATTAAAAGCAGACGCTGAATGCAGTGAGCTACCAGGCATGATGTAACCGTTCAGTGAGAAGCTCAGTTGTCTTCAGAATTAAGTACCTTTCTGAAGGGACGTTATGCAGAGTACTGAAAGGTTAAGCTAGCAATTTAGGACACATATATGCAACAGCTCAATCTTCTAGATAGAATAAAAAATGGTTTAAGACAAGAGCCAACGTTAAATAATAAAATAGAAAAATAACTGCCTATAGTGTTGATAACAAAATGTCAAAGCTTGCATGTCCAGCTACCCAGTTGTATAAAGCCTGCCCTGCAGTTGTCACAAATGATGGTTTTCAAAAGAATTTAGGTCAAGTAAACACTTAACAAACAGATTGTTCACTGTGGGGAACCAGAGGTTCATGCAGGCACTTTGGAATCTTTCTGGGCCAACAGAAGGAGTAAATGGAAAGCGTGGGCTGGAGTGTGACCCTGGCCTTTGGTGAACTCCCAACTGCAAGAAACTTCTACCAGCCCAACAGTTGGACTAGATGATTGTTGTCTTCTAGTCAACCTTCCAACTGAACTATCCTATTCTACCCCATCCCATCCCACCCCACCCTATGTCTGTTCTTTTTATGAGAAAAGAGGCTTCACCAGATACCAATCAATGTGCTCAGTTACGACTGTTCTATATTTGATGAAAGCATTGGAATTAATTTGATTAAGTGAACATCTGAGATGACTGCAAACACCTGAAGATGTGTGGACCAGAAAAGGATCTGGTGATTCTCTTGGATACAAACCTGAAAAATAGGCTTCTTCCAGCTGATCTGAGTGGTGCAATACACACCTGGTCTTGCTCGATGGTGGGAATCCTCATGTGGAAGAGCCATTGCCCGCTGTGAAGACTGTTCAGCTTTCACCATGACATGCCCACTATTTCTTCAGCCAGCACAGATCTTGAGCCTGGACATTCTATTCACATTTTTCATTCTGTATTTCTGTTCCCCATTTTCAGTGCTTCATCCAGACACCCCTCAGAGGCGTTGGCCAACGAGGGTGAGAGGGAGACCCAGGTCTGCCCTTGGCGCCCTCGTTGAAGCCACATCATTGGCAAGAAGCAGGATGTAATTCAGCAGCCTACACATCCATACAGCCTGGCTGTGCACGGCAACGGGCTCTTTTGGCTCGTGGCACAGGTTTGGCATCTTATCCACATGAAATCCCACTCCTGGTGGTGGGCTTGCTTGGTTTTAGACTGTTCAGATACCTCAATTCCTTCAGATTAAGGAGCCGTTGTCCCATCTGTACATACTGGGAAATACTGCTGGGACATGGGTTACCTTCTCCTATATATTGCTTTTCCCCCAGTTTTCCCAACACTCATCCTGTGTTGAAGATGAGTGGTTTCTTCCCAGCAGGAAAGACAAGCTGCCCTGGAGTGAAATCTCAGCAGAAATCTGATCCCAGGATACAGATGTTGGGCCTAATGCAGATCTAGCTGGATGATGCTGTTTTTCCTTGACTCTTTTGTCTCCCTCTTCCTCCCTGTCAATCTCCTACAGGATTCATGTGGGATCACAGCATTTGTTTTCCAAAGGGTGGGAAGCCCTGTGCTATCATCTGAATTAATCTCAGGGCTACAAACCGAAAAGCATGAACGGCGAGAGGACACGAGAGCGATAAATGAAGCCAAAAATAAAAATATCTTGGCTTTCCTAGCTCCTGGAGACACACTGTAAACACAGAAGGGGCAGGTTCCCCCCTCACACACAATACCCAACCACTGCAGGTTTCCTGTCTTTGCTTCCCTGCTAACCTTCCCCAGCCAAAATCCTCCCCCAGCTGAAAAACAAAGCCCCTTTCTTTAGGTTTGGAAACCTCCCTAGGAAGCAGAAGGGCACCTTTTTTCCTCCCGTCATCAGGAGTGATGGGAAGAGCTGATAATCTCCATCTTTTTCTGGCCCAGTACTTCCTTTTGTAAGGTCTAGTTTCTACTTGCTTGCAACTTCCCCAGATGCCAACTTGCAGATTTTCCACCTTGCAAGCCTGACTCAGATTCAAGTATTTTAAAGAATTTTTCAGCTGAACCCATCAGCTGGTTCTAAAACCACACTTACCAGGAAATACATCATGACGTACCTCGGAAAGACACATGGTCATTTTGCTACCGTGATCATTTACTTTGGAAAAAAAAAAAAAAAAAAAAAAAAAAAGAGTCCTTTCAGCAGAAGGGGTCACTCAGCAGAGAGTGAGTTCAGTCCCTGATGTGCCTCTTGCTGCCACAGCCGTGAAACTTGTCCAAGATTCCTTTGAAAAAGAAAAAAAAGAAAAAAAAAACCAACCCAGTTCACATGGGCTCAGCAGCACGTGCACCCAACAAGCCTAATTCTTAGCAGCTAAAAATCCCCCAAATCCTCCACGGACTGGGTCAGCTCTGTGCCCCCAGGAGTGGCAGCAGGGCTGGGGGGGGGGACACTGCCCCTGCCGAGGACAGGGCATGATGTGGGGGGACAAAAGGGCCATGGGGGGCAGCAGCAGAGGAGGAGTGAAAGGGCAGGGAAAGGGGGTGGCAGTCCCCAGAGGCACAGACCCCCGAGTACCTTCGGGAGCTGGACCCCAAGGCAGACACCAGCGATTCCCTCCCGAGGAAGGGGACGAGCTGGGTCTGCTGGTGGCAGTGGGGGCTGCCACCCCCCCCAGAACCAGGTTTCCAGCAGGGGGTGACATCCTGGGACGCATCCCAATGCCCTTCCTGGCAGCGAGGTCCCAACAGGGTCACCTCACCAGCCCAGTGCTGGAGCAGAGGAGACCTTGAGATGTCCTCCCTGCAAGCACCAGCCAGAGCGAGGCGTCGGTTCATTAACCAGCTGAACCAAAAATGAAATTCCTCGCAGATCTGTGGTTAACACAGCAGGGATTTCCCTCTATCCAGGGAATAAAGGCCCATGACCTGGTGTGGCTGCACAGTCAGAGATCTGGGACACCAAGCAGAGGAGTCACAATATGTTTGCTCAGCCTTGTCCCATATTATACCATCTCAGCCATAAAAAAAATTAAAAAAAATAAGGCTTATTTTGAGTTCAGCCTTACAGGCTGCCTCCACGCTGCTTATTTCAAGGCAGATTTGGTGCCTGCACAAGCTACTTATTTTGAGGGCTGCTGCCATTTCTCAGGAGGTAAATCCTTGCTGCACCCTGAGCTCTAAAGGGCTCTGCTGCTCTAACGAGCTGTGTAACAGTTCATCAGCTTCCATCTGTCTTGCTAGTCCTCCTCTTGGCATCCAGCAGGAAAAAAAAAAAAATAAATAAAAAAAACGGCCCCAGCTCACTCCTAGAAGGGGCTGAGCTGGATGAGCAGATATATTTGCAGGCAGTCTGAGTGCAAGCTGCTTCAAAAGAAAACGTGCAGGCAGGGATAAGGTTTCCCAGCCTACATGAGTGTAGATGTATCTGTAAATGGACATAGATCAATTATTGATTTTCATTTGAGCTGCAAAAAGCTGGGCTTTTGTGCTGAGGAAGTAAAATCCTCTGTGAATCTAGGGTTTGCCGCTCGCAAAACCTTTAATCTCTTTTCAGCTGTTTCCAAGTCAAAATCTCCAGTTTTGCAGTGACTAAAAGTAGCAGCCCCGCATTTTCCAAAGAGCTCTTCAAAAGCTGCAAGAAGAAAGAGTAGGTAGATCCCCCAAAATCACAGTGGACCATGAGCACCAGAGGGAAAACGGGCAGTGTCCAACCTCAGAACAGAGAGGTTGGGTTTTAAGCCCATTTCTTCTTCATCCGTATTCACCACCATCACTAGCGTGGCCCAAACTGCCCCTCAGACAGACAGAAAAGGACCAGTAAGTCTTCTCCAAGAGAGAGGAGGCTGAGCACATCGCAGGCTGTCACTGGTTCCTGAGCAGTTTAGAAGCCAAGTTTTCAGAGAGCCAATAAATGAGATGCACCATCAGTGCCGTTAGCCTAAGGCAAGCAAATTTCCCAGCAGCAGCACAGTTTTTAGGGCAGGGACGTGACAGTTCATTTACCTCCCCCAACCTGGTTAGTCCCACAGCAGGAGCAGAGAGAGCTCATTTCCAGTCAGCCATGGCTGGCTCCTTGGATGGAAGGACTCCGACCTCACATCTCCTCTTCTGAAGATGCTCTTAGCTCCCCACCATGTCCACAAAGCATCCTGCTCCTTCCACGCTCTGCTGTTTACCCTGTTGGAGAAACACCAGTCCATACTTGGGGTTAAGGTACCAACCTCACGACAAGCATCGCGTTGTCCACAGCTACTGTGGTGGTTTTCTCTCTGCTCTTCTGAATCTTTCTCCCCGCTCACCTGAATGTTAGGTTTGTTTCAGAGTCTGGAAACCATCACGGTTACTGAGATGGGAGCAAATCCCAGGACTCAGAGTTCTGTCCCAGGTTTCTGCCCTCCACATCCCAGGCAGCTCTGGTCATGCCTCCCCTTCCACAGCAGCAGGCACCATGGGATGCCCAAGGGGTGACCAAGCTCCCATGGGAATCTACTGGTCCTGGAGAGCTGTGGGTGGAATGGGAGCCTGTTCATCTCTTTTTCTGAAGCGGTCATCCAACACCGAACCACTGACAAGAGACATTAGCAGGTGAATAAATAAATGCGTGCCAGGCCCCGGGAACCTTAGGAGATTTCAGCAGCTGCAGAGGTTGATTCACAGAAGCATGGAATTGTTGGAGTTGGAAGGGACCTTCTAGAGATCCTCTAGCCCAACTCCCCTGCCCAAGCAGGGTTGCCCAGAGCACATCACTCAGGAGCATCCAGGTGGGGCTTGAAGATCTCCAGAGAAGGGGACACCACACCCTCCCTGGGCAGCCTCTTCCAGGGCTCTGCCACCCTCGCCCGAAAGAAGTTTTTCCTCATATTTGAGTGGAACTTCCCGTGTTCCAGCTTGTGCCCGTTGTCCCTCGTCCTGTCACTGGAAACCACTGAAAAAGAGTCTGGCTCCATCCTCCTTCAGCCCACCCTTCAGGAACGTGTAAACATAGATAAGGTCTCCCCTCAGCCTTCTCTTCTCCAGGCTAAAGTGTCCCAGCTCCTTGAGCCTTTCCTCATCAGGGAGATGCTCCAATCCCTCAATCATCTTTGTTGCCCTACGCTGGACTCTCTCCAGCAGTTCCCTGTCTCTCTGGAACTGGTGAGCCCAGAACTGGACACAGGATTCCAGTTGTGGCCTCCCCAGTGCAGAGCAGAGAGGGAGAATGACCTCCTTCCTCCTACTGGCCACGCTCTTGCCAAGAGTGTAGATTCCTGCTGCCTCATGCACAGCAGGAAGGAAACTGCCATGCTGGTACATGAAGTGTCCCTATCACCCTGGGTAAGTATGCCCATTTATACCAGAAGGCAAGTTTCCTTTCTGAGGGAAAGAAATGCAGCCTTCATTTTTCTACTGGGTTTGTCCTCTGGGAAAACCTGCTTTCACAATTTCAAACAAGTGCTTACATAGCACAAGCTGCCCCCTAGTTGGAAAGATGACTTGCTTTAACAGCACCTTAAATTAAAGAAATTAAAAGGCAGAAATAGAAGATATAGATTTTATTTTTTTTCCTTAAAACTTCAGACCAAAGAGAATCAACAAAGTAGTTTTTCATGAATATGTTCTTCACGCTTCATGAACAAACATGAATTCCACACGTGGCTACAGGCAGCCCTTTGCCAATCCTTATGCCAGCTCAGGTTTTTTTTATAAGTTGTTGCAGAATGTTTGACAAGCGATGTCAAACCATCATCGGAAGGCAGGAATGTTTGGCAAGGAGGATGATGCCATCAGAGCTGGGAGGAGGAGGAGGAGGAGGAGGAGGAGCCTGCAGTGCAGGGAAGGTGGGTGGGTGATGGCTCAGGAGCTGCAGGAGAAAGCTGAGAAAACACAAGTCCCAGCTCTCTGGGCAGGTGCAGCTCATGATGTGATTATCTATTTCCCATGAAGCCTTTGAGCCACCCGATCAGGCCTCCTGCCAGCAGATGGGATGCACCCAGGGGAATTCCTAGGAATTGGAAAAACCAAGCTGCAGCCAGAACTCGTAGTAAAAACTTCAAGAAACTCTAGTGAAGGTAGCACTGGGGAACGACAACAAAAAGAAATCTAGTGAACTGCTGGGTGCTTGGGGATGCAAGAGTCCTGCAAAGCAAGCTTTTCTATAAATAGCAGTTCAGTCATCAAAAAAGAGGGAAAGATGGAGAAAGGGGCAGATTCAATACACGTTCTGCATCCAGTAGGAGTTTAATTACTTTGAGAAGTGAAACTGATTCCATTGCTTTAGGGGTGGAAAGCTTGGAGTTTGGCAATACCCAAACCACACAAGGCTTTTATGCAAGGCTCTGCAAACCGTCAACAAGGCCTGGCTTTCCAGCCCATCAACCTTCACAAGACCTTTGAAAATGAGGACATCCAGTGGCTGAAGGTTATAACTGAGTTTTCCACCAAGGGTTTTTATGTCTGCAGCAGAACCTCAGCAGTTATACCCAATTTCTGGCCTTCACAGGTCGTGTGTGGAGCAAAGGCTTTTAGAGAAGCCCTCCGTGTTGGGGTAAATTCTGCTTAAAAAAGGGCCTGTGATTGTAACAAGCTGTTTGAGACAGTCAATGATACTGTTTCACCTTTCTTTCTCTGCTTCCCTGGGATCATAGGCTTTTATCTATCTACATTTTTTAATTATTTTTTTTTTCCCAAATCCCACCATGTTTCCAGTGTGGCCTCCAAGTCCCTTATTTAGTTAAGGAGAATAAACAGGGCTGTGGGTTTTAGAAAGCTGTAGCACCTAACCAGTCCCTCTGGAACCAATCAGCCCAGCAGGTGTTGCACAGCAGGCATTTAGCATTAGCCTCAGATGCACTGATTTGAATATTTACACCTAGCTCCCAACACTGTAATATTCAAAGACCAATTGTAGCAATTTATCACATTTCCAAATACATAATGTAAGAAAAAGACTAAAATATTAATTGATTACATTCTTGCTTTCCTGCCACGAAATTGTACCAACTAATGACTCAGAAATACAGCATCCCAGGACAAGAATATTGTGCATTTTACAAGACATAGGAAAAACAGAACAAAAATCAGAGTCACATCTAGAGGAATGGTCATACCATATCACTGTCTGCAATAAGTAACATCTCACCCAACTTTAGGCATCTAATTTGTCAGCTGAGAATTGCAGAACTGGGCTGAATACCAGGTAAGACTGGTCAGCATAAAAACCCTCATCTTCCTCAGAAGTGGATTTAAATTAACGTTGCTTAGGGCTGTACCTACATGCCCCAGAGCGATCCCTTGAGTATTTGAGTATTTGTCAGGTAGCCCTTCATACAAGCCATAGTTCTGAATCAGCAAAGCCAGGTGCTGCAGACAGAAGACATGAGAGCAGCCCAGGCCTCCTCCTGTCCCCCATGAATCCTGTCCAGCAGGACACGTCCATGGAGTGCACGGTGAAGGTCCAAGGGCAGAGACCTGTGTGGTCTCCACCTTCTGTGGTCTCCATTCCTATCTCGACTGAACATCACTGCAGTGATTAAGGCTCCCCACCTGGACAGATGCAACCTGCTGCTCAGCTCGCTCCAGATATGAAATTTGATTGCAGTTTAAGCCTAAATCTGGACTATTTATGCCTAAATCTATGCTCTCTCTCTTGTGTGAGACAGGCACATCATAGCCAGTCCAGGCAAGCCCATTCACCCAGAAACTACTCCAGCTGCTGTTAGCAGTTCCATCTGCTCTCTGAACCACTTCAGGCTCCAGTTCCATGGGACACAATTTTCATCAGTTGCACATTTTCAGACTCTGAGGCTACACTTTCAGTTTGAGTTTAAACCACCAGACAGCGAGTTGGGTTAGGCTCATACCACTACATCAGAAAGCAAACCCAACACCCTTGTGAACCACAAAGGAGAAGAGTGCAGCCCTGGAGCTCCTGCTTTGCCAGGGCTCTTGCAGCCCAGGACAGGTTCCACCACTTCTGAGGTCTTCAAGTCCCGTTTGGCCACCTTAAGCCGTTCTTCAGCCTAAACCTCTCCAGTCACAGGCTTTTGCTGAAACAAAAAAACCCAAAATGCTCTTCTCATTCATCTCCTTCCCCAAGTTCTCCTCAGCATTGGTCACAGCAGCAGGGTAAGATCAAGGTTGCTGGTCTGGTGGGAAAACAAACCAGTATGAAAAACACAAAGACAAGGGTTTTTTTGTATTTCATTGCCTGAATCAACGTAAATATACTACAGGGGAGCTAGATCCAATACAAGAAAGGAAGTGGAAATATTTGCTCAGCAGTGTAAGGAGTCTATTTTTATGGATTTGGCTCACTGCTACATCAGAAAAACACTCAGCTTGGTGCAAAGAAGGGGCCAGGAACACACGGCAGGAGAGAAGGGACAGACTACAGCAATGCCAGTTTTTAACAGATAACATTGGGATGTTTTACACTTAAAGAATTTACAGCCTTATCATTTGGGAATTATATTTAGAGCTCATAAAAAAAGACAAAGTGGTGAGCAAAGAGCATGCTGGGCCTTCCCAGGGACTTACTCTCTTTGAAGAAGAGCTGCAGTTTTCAGGACTGACTCTTCCAGAACTACAGCAAATTTTTCTTCTCTGGCCTGGGGCTCCTGAAGAACAGAACAAGAATCCCATCGTGGATGTCTGCACACTTACATTACAAGTTGCCATATGATAGTGGTGCCCAAGGATAGGACAAGAGGAAATGGGCACAAATTTGAATATAAGAAGTTCCATCTAAACACGAGGAGGAACTTCTTCCCTTTGAGGGTGGCAGAGCCCTGGAAGAGGCTGCCCAGGGAGGTGGTGGAGTCTCCTTCTCTGGAGACATTTGAAACCCACCTGGACACGTTCCTGTGCAACCTGCTGTGGGTGGACCTGCTTTGGCAGGTGGTTTGGACTAGATGATCTCCCTTCCAACCCCATCAATTCTGTGATAGGCAGAATATGGGGTAGCCATGCCTGCTGGCTAACAGCATATAAGCTCCTGCCAACCTATAGATGTTGTAACGTGGAAGAAAAGAGCACAAGTGAGAAATCCAGGTTATTTTTTCCCTATTAATATTGGTGCTCTCTACCGCTCCAGTACCTTATGTCTTTCCTGGACCATTAGGGTTATACCCAGCTAATTAATAGATTTTACTTGTTGGTAAAAATTACATTGTTTTGGGAACAGATGCCTAAACCAGTGCACGAAGTAGAGTTGAATCAAGGTTCCCAGTCAAACCAAATTGCCTGACTTCCCTCTCCGTTCCTCCACAAAGGCAATTTTAACTACCTAAACTTCACAGAGCAGCTAAATTACAGGCAGCAGGCAGGGACAGGTGGGGAAAAGTGGCTTTGAGCTGCAAGAGGTGTTGCAACCTGTGTTGTAGCACGAGAGAATTGGCAAAGCAACCAAGTATCATCAATACCGGGAGCTTTGGGGGCTCTTTCCAGCGCTGTGATAAGTTTTTGATGTAGAGCCCTCTCCCCCTCCCAACAGTTTGCAAGAATTTCATCCTGAAATCAGAGAGATCTTTTCCATTAGCTTAATGTTGTGGCTAGATTGTCCTGGCTTTATACAAGGTATCTGCATTTCATTGAATTCATTAAGAACACAGCCCCACGGCATGTACTTACTTCTCCCGCGGCTGCATGAGATTATATGTTGACAAATTATATATTGACAGATTTGTATGGTGACAAACAATTCATCCTTCCTTTCCTTTCACCAGTCCATTGCAGACAGAAACCCCACTGCAAGCAGGCTGAAAATGACAAAGCAAACACGTTAGTTCCCTCTCCTGTGTCTAATTTGCTTTCAAATGCCTCTTTGAAGCTGTGAGGCATAAGGGCAAAAATATTCTCCTTCTTTCTACTTCAAGCATTCGGGGAAAAAACCCTTGTGTGCGTAAGTAAAAAAACAACATAAACACATATTTTGATTTTTCCAATAGTACAAGATTTACATGGCCATTACTGACAGTACAATCAGCCCCAGATGTCTGTGGAAGTGCCTAAATACTCCCCCTCCCTCTGCTGTGTAAGGCAGCATCGAAACTCTTCAGCTAATTTCAAAAAAATATGTAGTATCTATGACTCATTCTCTGTGGATTCGTAACTAATAAATAAATCGATCCACATTCTCCCTTTCAACAAACTCAATACTACACCACCATCATCTTCCCCACATCAGCCTGAGCCAGTGATCTAGATCAAACCCAAAAAATATACGGGAGGGAATTGCCTGCTGCTTCCTACTGAGGTTTGAAAACGGTGAGACAACGTATACTGTGTTTTGAAGAAATTTATCTATACTTTCAGCAGAGTGGCTTGCAATTTTGAAGTCCTGCTGAAAACAGCTATGCTTACCCTATTGAAAAATAACAGATGTATATCACAGAGCTTTGTTTTTCCAGTTTGGTGACAGTGGCTTTTTTTTATTGCATTTAATGGACTGTGACTATTGCAAACCGAGCACTTTGTCTGATGAGCTGAGAGGGTATTGCCAATCCCAAACTTCTCAAGTTCCAGCATAAATTTTCTAGGATAAATCCCAGTTCAGCTTCACAGCTCCTGCCCACTGACAGGGTACAGAAATGGCTTTTGCATTTCCCATGGCCACTCCTCCACTGATACCCATCCTGCTCAAACAAGGGCATTAATAAAGAGAGAGGATCTTGCCCTGATGCTCACAAAACAGATCTCGAAGGGATTATCCAACCAATGGAAAATTAGTTTTTCAGAGTTCAATCCACCATGCCCTCTCCCACATCCACTGCAACGTTAAGAGTCAACATCTCTGCTCAGATTTATTCTCATTGGGTTTCTCCATCTTTCTCAAACACTCATTTTGCTGTAAGCATTGTCTCGTGCAAGCAAGAGATTTTCAGATGATGATTGCTATTTAGAGCAGGTAAAAAGAGGATGACTATCAAGAGCTGATAGCCCCATCAGCTCTGTATACTCCATGAGGCCCACACACAAATGTGCTGTGGCATATCTTGAAAGTGCTGTCACTCTCCTTCAACCTTTTGCGCTTCATTTTCTGCAGTAGGAGGTGGCAGGTCGTTAGCAGCGCGCTCATGCAAATTGCTAACTCACCCCAAATGAAACCTGGGAATTTACGCAGTCCAGATGTTAAACGATGGAGCTCTTGGAAGGCACCCTCACCAAGATGGGTGGCATGGTTGACACACTGGAGGGAAGGGATACCATCCAGAGGGACATGGACAGGTTTGGGAGGTGGGCTCACGCAAACTGCATGAAGTTTAACCAAGCCAAGTGCAGGGTCCTGCACCTCAGACGTGGCAATTCCAGGTCCAAATACAGGTTGGGGAGAATGAGCAGCCTTCCAATGTCTGAAGGGAGCTCCAGGAGAGCTGGGGAGGGACTCTTTGTCAGGGAGTGTAGTGACAGGACAAGGGGCAATGGTTTTAAATTGGAAGAGGGGAGATTTAGATTAGACGCCAGAAATTCTTTGCTGTGAGGGTAGTGAGACACTGGAACAGGTTGCCCAGAGAAGCTGTGGCTGCCCCATCCCTGGAGGGGTTCAAGGCCAGGCTGGATGGGGCTTTGAACAACCTTGTCTGGTGGGAGGTGTCCCTGCCCAAGGCAGGGGCATTCCAACTGGTTGATCTTTAAGGATGATCTTAGGATGATCTAAGGATGATCTTGCATCTCTAACCATTCTATGATTCTGTGTCTTGCCTCTAGCAGATCTACCTCTTATTTAATAGGGATAAGAAGTGACACCTGATTAAAGAGGGAAGCTCAGGTGTTCTCTGGTCTTTGTAGACTGCTAAGCCAAGGCCACCAGACATCCTCATCACTGAGCCATGTGTGGCCTTGCGTGGAGATCAGCATAGCTTTTGCCCTGCTGAAGTGTCTTGTCTCCACTAGAAAAAAATAACACATGGGGGGGGTGAGGGGGAGAGAACTGAAAAAAAAAAAATCCCATCCCAAAAAACCCCCACCCAACAAAACCCCAGGCTTTTTGAAAAGCTGACAAAAGGCATCAGAGCCAGGGTTAGGTGAACAGGGGGCAGCGTGTTCATCAACCCCCTGCAGACCAGGCACAGCCCACTCATCATGTGAGGCCGTAAGTGGAGCTGCAGAGGAGCAATACCCAAAAGCAAGGCCGGCTTTAGGTACAGAGAAAACTCCTTTTTTTGAAAAATCTCATTTTCAAACACAGGTATCGAAATCGGACTTTCTAAACCTGAACTTGAAGCATCTGCTTTTGAGAACACAAGCACCTATTTTACACCCAGCGACAAACCAGCAAGTCAAAGTGTGAAGAAAACAAATTTAGCAGAGTGAGAAGTATGAACAAACGCTTGAAGACAGCAAACACATCCTCATTTCTGAGCATGTCAACAGCATCCTGAGTATTTCGGGATATCTTAGCAGGGAACAGCTGTGTCTCTGAAACTGGGAAGCTTTAACTTCCTGTAGGAGTGCTCCAAAAAATACCACTGGACATACATGTATAAAATTATCCGTGATGAGGAATAGGGAATGGTTTTGATGTAGGAACTGAGGTGACACCCCTGAAAACGAGAGAGAAAAGAAAAGCAGGTGTACCCAAGTCCAAGACAGGCAGAACATACACTAGTACATCTTGCAGAGATGTTCCTTCCTGGGGTGTTGATGCCGTACTGCATCAGGAGCTGGAGGAGGAAGGGTTGTGATAATAAGGACAGACAGACAGACAGTCTGCAAGAGCTGGGGCAGAAATGAGGGCACAGCATGGGTTAACGAGTCCTTCATTTCTGAGGAGAGGCTGGAAATGCCAGCGGGCTTTGGGAGGAAAAGAGGTAGAACCATAAATGGGTTCTACAGGGAGAGCTGGCAGGGCAAGCAGCTACATTAGCATTTTGGATCACAGACTGAAAAAACAGTGTATTATTTTTAATCTCACAGTTGGGGATTAGCCTGACGGTTCTCTGATTTATTTTTTTTTTGAGGTTGCCCATGCTTGTGGCTTGGCATCTAACTGGAGGAAAAAAAGCCCTCTAAGCTGCAATGCCAGCATGCTCAGAAAGGGGCTGTTGAGAGGAAATGACCCAGACCATCGTTTTCATGATTGCCCGAGGGAGTTAGACTGTCAAACCATACCTGGCTTCAGGAGGAAACAGGGACTACATCTCACAGCCACTTCTTGCAGCACCTGAACCCCTGTCACAGCCCCTCCTGGGCCACGGGGCAGCCGGTGGGAAGGATGGATGATCAGGGACATCAGCCATGCTTCCAGAAGAGCAGGAGGAGGTGGGAGGCACGGCACCCTCAGGACTGCTCCCACAGTGACACTGTTATCTTCCTGCTGACAGAATTCTTGCCTGGAAATCACAGTATCACCAACTTAAAAAAAAAATAAATAGCCAAATAATAACTTTAAGCTTAGGCAAACAGGACTTATGCCTGAAAGCACAGGAATAAAAGCTCACAGCTTCCCCTTCCCCCAGCAGCTACAGTGAGGTGGGAGCCAGAAGATGGTGGGAGGAGGCAGGGAATAATGGACGGGCATCCAGGAGGAGGGTCAGCACCCAAGCAAAAGCATCTTCTCTCCTGTGGGAACAGTAGCACCGCAGGAAATTGTCACTCTCCAAGAATTACAGCAATTCATCCCCGGAAGAAAGACATTATTTTTAATGTAATTCAACAGATTGTTGTAAATGATGGATAAGAGATGAAGCTTGTTCCATGGGAAGGAGAAAACCATTCTTCCTACTAGTCTTTATCTTGTCCCCTACAGACCCAGGACCTCAGTGGGTTTTAACTACTGAGAACTAAGAAGCACGTAACCCACTGTGCTAGTCAGAGCACTGTCTGGCACATCCTTGGTTTTTCTCTAAATCCTCAAAAAAAAAAAAAATCCTTCCTGTGCTACAAGTGCCATAATTTTGAGAAAATTATACTGTGTTGTCAATGTTTAACACTGACTTATATGCAAAATACAGCTCAGTCGTACTCAAACAAGCCAGACAAATGCTTCATACATTATTCACGAGTTCTTCCTCAAAGCTCTTGATACAGATTACAGAGAATCAAGATGTGCTGTCATCTCAGTGGTGAAAGTTTTGATAACACTGAATGATTAAATAACTTCATAGTAGAAGAACCCACTCCAAGGTTTTCTTGAGGAAACTCTTCCCTAAAGCCTCTCTCTTTTGGCAGACCAAAGAGATCTGAGCCCTCAGTAATGAAAAAGGTGTTGCTGTACCAAACAGCAGAGGAACTGCAGGTAGAGCTCTCCAGACCAGGAGACTTCTGTAAAAGACATTTAATAGAGACTGGGGACATTTCCCTTCTTAAGGATCAGTACCTTTCTGAGAACATTAGATTGTATCATCTTCAAAGGACCATTAAGAACCTATTAGGATTTCTAGAATAAAGCAACGTCTTGACATTTCCAGCTTCTGCCTGTTCTAAAAGCATTTGTTCTCCAAACAGGTACCAGGCAAAATGGTTTCAGAAAATACACACTTCCCTAGTTCATTAGGCCTGAAGAGAAGAGTAGATGGTAAAGTCTGACATAGGCTGCATTTCCTCATGTGTTTCTCCCCTTCTTAAAGTACTGAACCATTTTTTTTTTTTTTTTTGCTATGACAATAAAAGTCAAGGAGGCTATCAGCCTCCTCAGGATGCAATGCCCCTTTACCAAAGAAAGGAATTTGAAATTTTGCCAGTTGATTAATCAACCATGATCAACATCCAGATCATAACAAAACCTTCTGGGACAAGGCAGAGAGTTCTTTGCTAGAATGAGATCCCTGATATATCGATTTTGTATTTTCACAGCCACACAGAGTATTTTTCTCCTTCCCTATAAAGGCAGAGACATCAATACCTCTGCTCAGGATCTGTGGTGGTCACCCCTCAGCTGCAGAAGCAAACTTCAGATTTCGGGCTTTCTGGAAACCTGGAGAAGCTGCTTAGTGCATAAGTCTTTGGGACTTCTCTACAATGTTTTGTTCTCTCCGTGCCTTTCTAAATGCCTAAGCCCAGAACTCAGCTGTCAGCACTGCTCCAGCATGATACTAATGCTTTGAAAAGTCACACTTTAATGCGCCACTTTAGTGTTTATCTAAATTTCAGACAGACTAATTATCTAACTTTCAGGCTGAGAGGTCTGAAAGCATTGAAAAACACAGGTAAAAGTGGGGAAAAAATGTGTTTTGTAGAGAGCTGGTTACAGCACATCCGTGGGAGAGAGAAGCTGAGAACTCCCTGAGCATTTTGAAGAGCTGTAAATAGGGAAAGTACCTGGTGTGATGAAAGAAATTTATGAAATACAGGGAGTGAGGTTGCAAGAGGACAACTTTTTTATCCCCCTTCAGAAAGGTCAGCATCTTGAAAAGAGGGAATGTTGCTTCCCAATCAGGTCTCAGCAGCTTTCTCCCCTCTTGCAGCATAGACTTTCCTTCTTCCAGAGGCAAGCAGCAGCTCGCTCCTCTTCGTTTCTGCCTGAGCAGCTTGTTTTCCTGCTTCTGCAGGCTCCAGCAAGCAGCATCCCTTCTTCTGCAGCCTCAACAGTTCTGTAAACATTAAGAGAGAGAACCTGAAGAAGCAGTAAAAAAAAAAAAAACACCACAAAAAACCAAAAAAAAACCCCCGAACTTTGTCTACTGCTTGGATACCCACTTGCAGTTCTGTAGGAGGACAGCTACGTCAGATTTTCCAGAGCTGCTCAGCCCTCTTCCCTAAGCAAGTGCCATTTTTAGGTCTGTCACTGGGGATAAGAAGAGGCAACTTCTCTGTAAACAGAAGTTCACAAAACATACACTGCCAAAGGCTTCCCCCAGCACTTCCCACAGTAAGCACATCAGTCAGGTCTTCAGCTACAGAGATGACAGTCATGACTTTGTAGTTTCACGTTTAAAACTGCAATTTTAAAAAACACAACCACCCACCAACCCACCAAAACCAAAGCCCACCACACAAAAAACCCCTCCCCTGCACTACCTTCATCTGAATAATTTCTTCTCCTCAGTCTAAGGGAGACATTTGGATTCTGAAATTAGATCTCTATGCCTTAGATTATCTGGCAATCTCCTGAATATTCAAATGCTTCATTTTGGAAAAGCTATGTCAGCTTCATTAGGTATTTAATTCTACAATTTCATTTCCAGTATCATTTCAGTCTACGGCCACATTGGTAAGGAAGTTGAGGAGGGCTAAACACACGGCAGCATTACACCTCAGGCTCCAGGGTGGTCTGTCTTTGAAAAGACAGCTCCTCCTGATCTTTATGGTTCTAAGGCCACGATATCTGGCCTTTGCACATCCATCTGCAGAAACAGTCTTCTTAAGTCTTCTGGGATTAGTACATGCCTTTGCACATTTGGAAATGCTTGGTTTTCATCTGCTTTTTGGTGTTTTGGATCCCACCTCTCCACAAATTATGTTTATTTTCTGAAAAGCCTGCAACTCTGTCCCTAAAACATGTGTATTCACAGAGGCCCCTTTTTGCTAATGAGTAAGGTTGAAGTTTTACAAACAACCCAAGATATGCAACCAAAGGAAATGACTGTACCACAGAGTAAAACGGTTCAGCTCTTAAGAAGTTGAGAGAGGGAGAAGATCCAATAGCTGTGTCAGGATGCAACACACAAGTGTGCAAAACAGAAAATTACAAACTCCCATTTAAAAAGTTTTCTAGAAACTGTAGGGGAGAGAATAACTCTATACATGGGACATGATTAGAATGAATGATTTATGATTTATTTCCATTCTCACACCAAGCAGCACAACTGCAGAGAGCGATTCCACCACTCCCCTGAAGAGTTTCAGTGCTAAAGAATGGTACCCAAAGCAGAGATGCATTGAAAAACAGAGACAAATGGTCACTCTTGAGAAATGCTGAACCCAGCCCCTACAGTGGGCCAAATCTGATTGATGGTGAGGACACATCACCATTCTTTTTCCCCCCAATTGATTCAGCAAATCAGAAGGGAAATGCTTTGGGCGCTGGAGGGAAGAATTACTCATATGGAAATTACCAACAAAGATTTAAAAAAAAAAGAAACTCACAGAATGTACAGCCTGTAAAGAAATAAGAAAAAAAGGCCATTTCTCCCATAGATGCTGAGCCAGAAGAGCCAGTCACTCCTTCAAGCTATTCCTCCTTCCTCCCTTGCCTGATAGGGGTAAACTTGCTAAAGCAGATGTTTCTAATCTGGAAATAACTAGACTTGTTCCTCCAGTGGCAATAACTAGTTACAATTGCAGTAAAAAGACTTTGATAAATTCTGCTGTGGACGCTGCCTCTGGCAGTTCTGTGGGAGGTGGAAAACCTCTGCTCAGTGACAGGGGTGGTTACAAGGGGAAACAGTAGACTGTCATTAACCCAGGCCTTCAATCACCCACTCAAAGACCTCTCCTATCTTTACAGGAAGGGCAGAGAAGGAAAATAATACAAATAAAAGAGAATCAGGCAACAGTCCCTGGTTGTTTTGGGTTTTTTTCCCCCAAAAAAACCATCTAGGAATGTCTTCTTACTCATCAATCCCTCAACATTTTTCACCACATTAAAAGCTGGCACAGACATCTCCCTGAGCTTTCAGATGGCAAGTCTGAGATTCACACTGGGTGAGTGGAACTTCTTCTCTTTCTGGCAAGATTATCCTATGGCTACCAGAAATCCTCAGATACCAGCCAGCCAACAGCAGGATGCTCAGGGCTGCTAAGTCCTCCCTGCTGACAGGGATCCCAGTTGTGCCTTGCTTTGGAACAGCAACAACTGACAACCATGTGCATACAACAGTTCACTGAGGTCTCCAAATTCTTCCTGAAGGATCATGCCAAACCCTAAACCCCTTCCTGGAGTTTAACCCAGTATTTGAACGCCCACGTGGCCCCTGAGAAGGGCATAGCTCCTGGAACTTCACGTGCCTTGTAAAACTGAACACTTCACCTCAAAGCTGTGCTTTCTTCTCCTGCCACAGGGACTGTTTACATGGCAAGATCATACCTCCTTTTTTAAGTGCAATAGCAGTCAGGCCAAGCTTTCTACTTGGGCTTAACCACTAACAGGACAGAAAACATTCCTGAATGCTATGAAACAAACATTGGCAGGAAGGAGAAAGTGGTTTCTTTGCACGAAACATTCAAGAAGAAAAATATTCTCCATTTGTGGTCTTTTCCACAGCAGCAGGGTTTTCCTTTGGTGACCATATTTTTCTCCCATTACTTATCTAATTTGCTGGAAATTGCTCATCACATGGAGGTAAAGGCTTTGTGCTGCTGGGATGAGAAGCTCCAGAGATACTGCAGGAGGACTAGGAGCTGCAATGTGTTTCTGAGGAAGAGAAGGCCATTGTGCCCTCATGATTGTTTTCTGTGAAAACAGCCACTTCCCTAAGAAGGAACCCAGGTCTCCTCCAATCTAGTCAAAGCCATTTGACTAGAACACAGAACAGGTCAAAACACACAACAGAAGGATACGGGATTTATCAGGAAGAGGGATGTGGTAACTAGCCTGGAAAGAATTCTAGCCAACCAGAATTCTTTCCATATATCAACCAGAAGGAAACTAGTCTGCCTCAGGTCAATATACTCCAATATCTTGTATTTTTAGATATGTCAGATGCCAAGAACACACAGACTTGGAAATAACTGCTCTTCACAGGAAGAACTGCATATAGGGATGGAAGGCAGGAGACTGCAGAAGCTACTGTTCTACTAGAACATCTGCTAGTGTTCTAGTTCAGATTAAAAGGGTACACCTCTGAAGCAAGCTTTGAATTTACCTCTACATAGGCTTTGAATCATGTCATGAAGCAGGGTCAAATCACAAAACCAGAATTCCTCACTAATGGACTGGGAGATGCATTCCCAGAGCATCCCTGACACTCTGCAGCCTCAGGTGGGCTTTCAGTCCTTAGAAACAGACCACAGCACATCTGAAGTGAAAGAAAAACCCAAGCCTAAAGCATGTGTGGCCCCAACTATTTTACAATAAAGAGATTTGGTTGTCTACACTATTTTCTAATGCAGAACTTGTCAGGAAAAACAATCCAATCCCATGGGCAACCTCTGCATATCTCTCAGCAGAGATACATCTACAGCCTTTGAAGTGAGAGAAAGCAAGACATGGAAATAAAAGCCACTTAATCTTGCAGTCAAAATTGTCTTCCACCCAGCGCTGCCATTACTGCCAAGGGCAGGATAAGAGTTATCTCCTACTTAATTAACAACGCAAGCCTAGTTAAAACAACTATTTATTCTTCAGTGTCCCAAGGGGACATGCCTGTCATCTATAGCTGCTCTGAATGGTTACGGCTGTGTTCTCCAATGCCAACAGATGGCTTAGCTACAGCTTTGTCTTTTCTCACATAAAAAGACATCATCAACTACTACAGCAAATAAGAGTGATTTAGCAAAAAAAAAAAAAAAAAAAAAAAGAGTTCTTGAACAACTCACACTACACTTGATACAAAACTCCAGCTGAATTAACCTTCCACCACCAACTGATTAGCAACTATATAGTCACCAGAGCTGTGGTGTCCTGAATAGCTCCTTCCAGAGGAGCTGGCTTTAAAGAGATCTTTCCTACTAGTCAATGCTTGTTTTGATCCCACAAGCAGAGAAAGCTCCCCACAGTCAACACACCTTTCATTCCTTTCAGAGCAACTATAATGCATGGAGAAAAACGGCAGCACACCTGCTGACCTAAAATCCTGCTATAAAGGTATGTTACCTGACTGCAAAAGCCATTTTTAGTAGCAGTATTTTTGTAATCTACCTGAAGATTTACAGGATGATGAGGAAATTCACACATAAAATGTCTTGAGTAAGAGACAGCAACCGGTTTCATCACGATCCTACCCCTCACCCTATGCTTCAGGAGTTCAAAGATGACTTGGATGAGTTTAAGAGTCATTTAGACCTGGCATTGGGGGATATTGTGTAGGGAAGAACTTTGTAGAGTCAGGTAGATGGTTGGACTCGACAATCCCAAGGGTCTTTTCCAACCTCGATGATTCTATGATGCCAAATGCTACAGAAATACAACAGGAACAAATGAGACCACTTGCAGCTACTGAGTGGAGCCTATAGAAAGAGCCCCTCCATTTGTGAGCAATACCTTCAAGGCAAAGTCAGTCTTAAAATTCATGCAAGTTTAGATGAAGCAACTACAAAGAAGTATCTCATTTATAAAAGCAAACCCATTCATAGATGAGCCCCAAACTGCAGCAGTCCCCAACTCTTGAAGGGACGGCTATAGCTGACCAATAGTTTTTTCCACTTTGAACAAAAAAGGTCCCTATCTGAGGTTGTGATAGGCCTCTTCACAACTGGCTGAGAGTGGCAGATCAGAGGATGGTGCAAGCTCTCTCTCATCTCCAGACGTAAGTGGATTATTCTGCACGAGTTCTGCAGGATGACTGCAGCATCAAACCGATGACGTTCTTGTTTTCCCTCACTTCTGCTTGTTCCCAAAATATTATCTCCCACACAAGGGCTTAATGCCTTTAAATGGCATCACACAACAGGTCTGTCTTTAATTGTTGTACCAAAAATGTCCCAAATAGATGCAGCTCCCAAATAACACATGATTTTTCATTAACTTGCTGTCATGGACAGTATATAAATCCTGCTTTTAAAAAGCAATTTAAATATTGTCTTCTGCCTCTCCTTTAAATTGCCTAAGTCAAGTAAGAGAACTGACAAGCACATGGTGTTCCTGAAAAAGGATATCTTGCAGCTCACTTCCAGCAGGTCAGGAATTGAGCTTCAGAACTGTCTTATAAAACAGTCTCAGTTTTCAATTGTATCCAAGTACACCTTGTGGCCATATCTAAAATATAACTTCAACCTTGGCAAAAATATACCCACAGCTTCAGCGCTTCCATGAAAGCATTTGCTTATGCAAATATGAACATAAGCTGATAAAGACAGCATCTATAGAAGTCCATATAAACCAATTTGTCATTAGTGTGTACTGACCTTATTTCAATTCAGTCTTCCTCATTCATGAATAACAAAGCAGCAGCATGAAAGGATTCAGGTGTTTCAGTTTTTATTGCAAATCATTCGCCTCTGCAATGTTTCATAAATATTTTAACTAAGGCAAACTGAAGAATGTTTACATTAACATTACTTTCATTAGCTGTAGCATGATACACAGAGAGTCATATAGCTTAAGATATGCATTCTCATTTTATCGTCGTCCACCTCTACTCTTCAATGCTTTCAAAGTTTTCCTCATAATTGGTGCAATTTCTTCAAGAAAAAAACAAAAGAGACCAGTTAGGATTACAGCTGTGACTGACTTAAACTGGTATTAGCATAATATTAACCATATATTAATAGCCAGCAATTTAAAACAATTATCTTGATAAACTTAGGAAATTCCATTTACTTTTGATAGGCTTCTTTCCATCTGGAGTCACTATGCTTGAGCTAGAGCTTCCACTGTTGCTAGTGGGGATGGGATTTGAGGTTGTGTTATTTCTGTCCCTGCTTTCTGGAATCCTTGTTCTTTTAAAAAGAAAAAAAAAGAGGAAATAAGAACAAAATTAGTGTTTAATATCAAACTACTATTTGCTCTGGCTCATTTTGGAAAAAAATCTGATCATAAACATTTAAGACTTTTTATACATTTAAAAATCACAGGATAAGTCAGGTGAGAAGAGTTAGAGTTGCCTAGATTCACTGTGGTTAGCTCTATCATTCCAGGCAACTGACTGGGATTTTATGAAAGCAGGAGAGCATATGAGGATACTGGGCAGGTTTATAAACGTGGAACATCAGCCCTGGAACTTCCCCAGGATGTCAAGTGGCATTAGTGTAGTCTAGAGAAAAACAACAGCATCCACTCACTCTCCAGCTGGGAGGGTGAATTCATTGCTGGCACGTTGGAGAAGTCTGCAGTACCAGTGCACACACAGCACAGGAGCACACGAGACTTAAAAGGCAAGGCACTATTAGCCACTAACTGCTTCAAAAAAGGAGATGCTATCTATAACTTCAAAAATATTTTGCCAGCAAGCTTTTGGACTGACAAAGACATCTAAACTCAAATTAAAAGCATAGCACAGAACACTGACTGGCACTTCTCTACACGCTGAAGCTGGGTGATGGGTCCTGCTGTCCCGTGGATTTCTTGCTGCCGGCGAATGTTCCTGGGTGGCTTTGCTGCACTGTTCACATAGGCCATTTTTACTTGCCTGCCTAACACAGAAACAAGGAGCAGAGGATATGTAAGAGGAGTTGTTTTTTTTTTTTTTTTTGCCCATAAAGCTCAAAGCTCAGTTGATAATACGGTTGCGTGACAATCTGTATGTTTAAACTGTG
>BJBW01004484.1:111848-128633 GCA_004320125.1 Scolopax mira
ATTTTTACCTTTTGGTTTCTCAGACTGAGCTGAAAGAATATTTTTTGTAAGCGTCTTCAGTTTTTCTTCTCTCTGATTAAACAGCCTCAAGTACATTTCACGCCAAGACTCATTTCCCAGGAGGTTCTCATTTTTAAAATCTCTCTGGCAGTGTTTCTCCCACAAATGGTCAGACTCCTCTGTAAACATCTAATTTGAACACAAGGTATCTTAAATCAACAATTTAAAAATAACATTTTCAAGAGTACCTGCTAGCTGAGCCTGTAGACAAAGTCCAGTTCCCTGGTGGAAAAAGGTGCAGAGCAAATCCCACTACACATGGTATCACAGGTACCCCCAACACAGAGCATGGCAATACTATGCAGATACTGACTTCAGCCCAGAAATCAGATGGCTTCAATTAGCCAAGCTCTATATTTGAGTTAATGAGCCATGCTGACAGCCTAGACTTGCGTTTCCAGCACAGGCTCAGGACACACCAGCTCTCAGTGTCAGGCACACAGAGAAATGGCCAACTTGCACTACAAAATCCTACTTGCTCAGAACCTTGAGGTCCAATTGCATCATGGAGCTGAAGTCCTAACAGTGGAGGTAAGAACCTACCACACACATGAAGTCTCACCTCAGATACTTCCCGGCTGGTATGCTCTGCAGCCTGAACAGTTTGTGACTTGAAAACAGTGGGTTCTATTATGACTTTGACTTTCCCAGCTATTTCAGTGGTAAATACTGTGGGGATTTTTTTCTTATTTTTAGAAACAGAACTACTTTTCTACCTCCACTGGCTTCCACTTAGTCATCAGTAATAATTCTCTCAAATACT
The DNA here is from genome assembly GCA_004320125.1 of Scolopax mira. Classification (NCBI taxonomy): domain Eukaryota; kingdom Metazoa; phylum Chordata; class Aves; order Charadriiformes; family Scolopacidae; genus Scolopax; species Scolopax mira. Next base: position 112,672 of record BJBW01004484.1, read on the forward strand.
TGAGATCCTGACACTTGAAAAAAGGAGGCTTGATAATGACAGCTGAGGTCAAAGCAAGAAGTATGCAAGACAGGAAACCAGTGTAACCCACGGAGAGCCTTTCCCCAAAAGGGTGCAAGGAAGGCAGAAACAGATGCCTCGTGTCCTCTGTGGATCCCCGAATTTAACAAGGCAGAATTTACCGGATTACATTCCTCTATGTGCAACAACTGCTGTGGTGTGCAACGTGTTAGCACAGGCTCAAGAATTTCAAAGGGCACACCTCCCACTTCATGGAGTGCTACAAAAGAGGACAGTGCTTTCAGCAGCTCATTTCTTTTCACTCAGTGGGCAAGACCGCTCACCAAGTGGTTTAAAAAAAAAAAAAAAACAAGTTCATAAAAATACAAGTTTTAGTCAACGCTAAACAGAACGTGGTTTTAAGTCAGGATTATGTTTTCATATAAATATGAAAATATTTATAAATCAGCAATTCCATACTGTCTGGCAATTATATTTGAGGATGGAGAAAGCATCTTTGAATAGTTATGACCCCATCTTTACTAATACGCATCTCTCCCCTCTCTGCCTACACAAGGGAATAAAGAATGTCTTGATCACTCGTTCTAATTTATGTAAACAAACATCTTACAGGGAAAAAAAGTCAGAAGGCATTTTGGCTTAAAATATAATGTCCTATAAATTGTAACTGAAATCGGAACTTTAAAAACAGTAGGCTTTCAAAGCAAAAATACATTTTATAATGGCCATGAATCTTTTCCATAGTTTTGTTTGGTTTTGTTTTTTTTTAAAGTGCCTTTCAACCTGCTCCGAGTCACCATTTGTAGGGAGAGGTAATATCTTTTAGTAGGCCAGTTGCTGGCATGGAAGAAAAAAAAAAAATAATCTGATCAACTTTCAGGCACAGCCTGCTACAAATCCCTTAAAGTACTCACAATCAATATTATTCTGAAGCACACGGATGCACTGCTCGTACAGCGTAAGCATCTTTGAAAGACAGACTGTTTTGGAGCCGGAGTAAACTTGCATTTTAGAGTTCAGTCTCCGTCCTGTGAATTGAAGAGTCTCACTGACTTGCTGAGGTGCTTCTACAGCAGGTGCTAAGGAAGCTGCAAATAAAACATCAGGCAGGGTTTCCTTTACCTCATGACATTTCGCAATGCTTTAAATATTCAGCTTTGAGAGAAAGACAGCTGGTAGTACCATGTATATTCATTTTTCTTGAAACAGAGAGTTACTGCATTACAGTTTGGGTCCCTTGCATGTCTTGTACGTTACAGAAGCCCATTCATCATCATCTAACACCAAGACAGCATGTATATTGCAAGTAAGCTGCACCAACTCAAACCAGCCTTAGTTATTTAGCTGAGGAGCACAGGAGCAGTACTCACATCTAGATTACTCTGTTACCAGTCTATAGCACACTATTGATCTTCCCCAGTCATCCTAGAGAAGCCAGAACCTGCAACACTGATGTTTCAAGAAGAGGAGACCAGCACCAACTTCTCCACAGTGTCCTTTCAAGTAATTGTAAGAGTGATGAGGTCTCCCCTCAGCCTCATCTTCCTCAAACTAAACAGTCCCTTCAACTTCAATGTGATTTCTACAGGTGAGAAAGTGAAGGCAAGGCACTTCTTTGCATGAACAGATGAGCTAATAAAGTTTACTAGGAAAGGGGATAAAGACATATCTACATAGAGCTGTAAAAACCTTCACATACATCAACCTTGCATACTACTTACCTTTAAAGTCTGCAGCGTATGAGGGAGAGGAGATTGAGATGCCTGTCAGAAATTTAGGCAATGGAGTATTAAGAAGATCTTGGAGAGATGCCACCTTGGCCTGTGCAGAGTCAAGGAAACAGTGCTTCAACATTACAAATTTGGGTTTACAGAGGCTTAAAATAAACTACAGAAAAATAAGCCAACCCTTAAGCAAACCCCAGAGTTAACTAGGCTAACCAGAATTATTTCTTTTATTTCTAAAATTTACTCACTGGATTACTTTTCAGTGTACCCTTTTATCCTCTATTTACCAAGAATATATCACAAAAGGAACTTAGTGGGATATCTGCAAACAGTGCATTAAAAGATATTAAAGAACAGAGCAGATGTGTTCAGCTAACAGGGTCTCAGGTAAATCACTCGGAGGCATGCACTGAGAGGGACAAGACAAAATTGCAAGAATACAAAACCACAACTAAATGCCTTAAGTATCCTGAAGGACAAGAAACAGCTTTATACCTGGTCCTATTAAGACCACACAGGTATTGTGCTGGATAAGCCATTTAGCCTAAAATTTTCACTGATAACCCTTAAAAAGGTATTTAAAGATGCAGAAGCTCAGCATTATGTGCAACATGTAAACTGTTTATTTGGTGTCCTCTAATTGTAAGCCAGGTACTTACAGCCTAAAACTTCCACCTCCCTGAACTTCATTTCAGTATGTTTAATAGCTTTTCATAACTGCTTGAACACCCAAGATTTTTCCTCAAACAGTTTATGCTAGAGGATCACACACAAGCCTCTACATTAATATTTCCCATTGGGACAAAAGATACTACATTTAGATTATAGATCTTACGCAGTACATGAAGCCTGGAGCTTTCACATAACAGTAAAGATAAGGAACTGAGGAGATCTCTAATTCCCAGTGCACAAAAGGCTTAATTTAAAGGTCTAATTAATACACAGCCACCTTGGCTCAAAGGAGCTACTTAGGCTTCTTCCACTTCAAGGGACTAGGGCAGTTCACATTACAAACACGGATAAGGTGCTGGGTTTTTATTTATTTATATCTAGTACTATGGTTTAATTCAATGCTGAAAAAAAGAAAGTTTAGTCCTATTGCAGACTTCAGCATATAAAAGAACCACAGCATCTGACAAAACAACTGTGCTATATACAAACAGCTGCTGCTGTGGCCAGAAGAACAGAAGTGCTGGTCAAGAACAGAAGGGGACATCTTTCCAAAGGTAAGAACCTTTGCTTTGTGGGTAAAATGCAAATCAGCTTATAAAGATCAAAGACCTTTACCATATTAGAAATCATCCTAAAAATACAAGACAAGTTGATCTTAGGGACATGGTTTAGTGGTGGTTTGGGCAGTATTCAGGTTGATGGTTAGACTTGATGATCTTAAAGGTCCCTTCCAACCTAGAGAATTCTATGATTTTAAACTGCCAGTAAAAAAAAAAAAACACCAACCTTTTTTTTGGCCCCTATTATTGCAATTGTTGGCAATTGCAACGCAGCTGCTATGTCAGAGCCATGCAATCTATTGCTTAAAATAGATATGGCTGAACTTCATTGAAAATAAGTGTCCAAAGCACTTCTCTGCAGTTTATTTGCTATTATCTCAACCATGCAGTGGTTTACCTTTTTATTGGGAGTTTCTGATTGATCACTGTCACATTTTTTTCCATCTTTCGCTCCCTCTTTGGTATGACAAAATTTTGAAGCCTTTGGTGGTAATGATCTGTTCTGCCCCCTGCGTTTTGGCTGTTCACCTGTAGAACAAGCCTTCCTCTTTCTTTTTTTAGTAACCTGATCATAGTTAAGATAAGATTCAAAAGACATAGTAGGGGGCTCAAATTCCTCTTCGCTTGATAATTCAGCTTTGCTTTTTGTGATGAGTTTTTGGTTTGGTTTCTTCACAAGCTTAGGATTTCCCCGTTTGGAAGCATCCTTATTAGGCTTTTCCTTCAGGGATGATAAGTCTTCATTGGCTACAGAGGAACACTGCTTTTCTGAAACTTTCTTGCTGTCTGTGGTGGCTCTCTCTTTGAAGAGACTTTCTTTAGCTCGAGGATTGTTACCCTGGGAAGCGTGCTTAGAACCACTCTTGCTCCATTCTTTATCACATTCTTTTTGAGACTCAGAATCTCTACTTTGGTGGGTCTTTTCACTACAGGCACGCTGCTTATTCAACTTTTTAGAAGTGGGAGCACTATTAGAACTTCTGGAGGCCAGCACAGACACTTTGGACTTCTCTGAAGGCTTAGTCTCCTTGGAAATAGAAGATTTTGTCTCATCTTTTTCTTTTTCAGTATTTTGTTTTCTTCCCCCAAGACCACTGCAACATTAAAAAAAAAAATAAGTCGCATCCTATGCTACATCTGATGCTAAAATCTTGAATAATCAATATTAGTTCTACTAATAGAGGTAAAAAAAAGGCATTAAATCCCACCATGTGCCATAACTTTACAAGACACAACTGTGCTCTGCTGTGCTCTTGTTCTTCCATTATGAGTACAGAATCCCAGAGAAGGAGCCCTTGGGTCCAGCAGTGCTAAATACTGCAACAAGTGGGGAGTCGGGACATAACCATCAGTAGAACTCTCCTGACATAGTGATCAAACACATTCTAAGGAAATACCACTTTTTTTTTAACCACAGTTTTCCCTGGATGCTTTATAACACACACAGTACTTGAGATAACTAGGAGACAGAGTATTTAAGACAGGCTCTGTAGGTGATACAGATTACAACAAGTCAGCCTCCCTACTTTGCTTATCTCGATTTCTGGCATTTTACTTTCCCATTGTTTGAACAACTTTAGACTTAAAACGGACTATTTAATTAATATAAACCTTTGGCTTTCTCAGCTCAACTACCTCAAATTGTCAGAGGTCTGCAAGGCATCTAATGCACAGCTAGCCTGGCCATGGCAGTGGTGGCTGCTTCATTGTGAGAAGAAGTCACATTGCTTCAGTGTGATTTCTTCAACATTGGAAGCCCTTGTCTTCAAGGGCTCAGTCTCAGTCTACAAGAAGATAGGAAAGCCCTCGATACAACTGAAATACCAAGAATACTGGAGAGTTAGTTTTCTTCCTACTGGTTGCTGTGTTTCAGATTTGGTATGGAAGGAACGCCAATAAGTGCATATTGTTTTAGTTGTTGTCAGGTAATGTTTATGTTTCTCAAGGTCTTTTTTTAGGTTCCCACAGAAGCTGAGAAGGAGCATAGACAGAACAATGGAATGGCTGATGGAACATTCCATATATACATACTGAGCATGACATCTAAGTGGGATCAGCTGAGTGGCAGGTGTTTGCAATCACTGCTCAGGACAGTCCCAATTCACCAATTTACTAGGTGGTAACTTGTTTCTGTTTATTCTTTTACCATTTTTATTATTAATGTCATTTTCCTTGTCTGATATTGTTTATTAAAGTGTCTTTATCTCAGCTCAAGAGGTCTGGGGTATAATTAACTTTTTTCTAAAAGTTAGTTCACACCTACCTTTTATTTTCTGGAGGAATTAGTTTTTTCCATTGTTTTACCAGGGTTTTAGCCACATTCCCAGCAGTGGCATGTTTCCTAAAACTGTTAACTGTTTTGCCAATGCCAGTTTCCTGTTGAAGACAGGGCAAGAAAGATGGGCAGAATAAATCACAACTAACATACCAAATCTTCTCTAAAACAGCTGCACAGTGTACCAGCCTAGTAGTCAGAGCAGTCTTATGGCAGCTAAAGAAATAAACACACTCTTTATACTGTAAACAAAAGTGAAGGAAAGGTAGATATTTATAACCAAACACAGTGAACAAAATACAGTCTTAATTCGTAAAATTAAGAAAAGTCTTTTTCCTCCATTAAATGTACATATTTCAGGAATTTTATTTGTCTTAAATGCTTATGCCCACAAATGCACACTGCTCCACTGAATTAGATTAATCAATTCAAATTCCCTTTAGGCTTATGTAGGAACATTTTAGCATGTTAGAGAGCATATATGATGGACTTATTGTCATCTAAAATGCATCTCAACCAGGAGTAATATGTGGTAAAAGGGTCAGAGGTGCAAGGTTCACTTAATTCAGTTTCAGTTCCAGCCACAGAAAAGAAAATAAAAAGATATTTAAAGCCTGTCATTTTCTCTTTTCCCCCAGTACAATTATTTTCACATAACCACTATGCCTTCAAGTCTTGCTCTAGTCAGTTTTACATTAAGAACAACTATCTTGCAGACTTTGACTGTATATAGAATCCCAGGTGATTATTTTTTTTTAATCCTGTATTATCAGTAAGTGTCTCTGATTCACAAACTCTCACTTTATAAGATGCATACAAAACCTGGAATTCACTAGGTTAGCAGCAACCTGTTACTTTTTTTGCTAACTAGTGAAATGATACTCCTGTGAAGTCTGAGCAAGAGTGTGCTACTCCCACATAATCAGCTCATACCTTAGAGAGGACTTCATTAAATTCACTTTAAGGATATTTAGCTTCTACGTAATTTGAGCAATACTGGTTTGGTAAGTCAGAGTACTGCAAATAGATGCAAGAAATTTGGTGGGATCATTTCCTGAAACTATTTATGTCCCTGAAATGCATTAAAAATAAATAAATATGCGGCGTCCTCAGTTTGTAAGAACCTTTTTCTTCTATTTGACTTGAATGTTTCCTTAAGGTCTTCCACATCATAAAACACACAGGTTTATGAATTATCTGCAGAAGCTCTTTGTCATTTTAAGCAACAATAATTGCAATGAGATTATTTTGTTTTTCAATAAAAATATATAAATATTGCTGTATTCCAGTAGAAGCCTACCTGTGTTTAGGCAGGCAAGTGCCTTTGCCTGAACAGCCTAGCTAAATACCTTAATTACCATATTTCTCCTACTCTTTAAAGAACTCTTGCAAAAACCACATTTGTCTTCTTCCCAAAATACAGATGTATTTCTCATAATACCTAGAAGTTTCATAGAGCAATGTGAGAATTTCTAATATAAAATTTGATAGGGTGCTGTTTGGATAAGGATACAAGGCACAAGCATCTTTACTTGGGATGACTTCTTGAAATATAAGAACCTCAAGCTGCTAATAAAAGACATAAGATATCGACAACCAACCTAAAGAATGGTTCATTCATACTTATTTTCTGTTAAACACTGACTTGAAAGCAGTTTTACAGTGACAAGAAACCGAGCCCAAGTGACAAAGCAGTCTCTATATGCTCAGATTCCTGCCCAGTACTGTCACTGTTGGAATAATGCTGCATTTGTCAAGTTGTATACCCAGCTTCCAGCTTGCTTTTGGAAGGTTCCTTGTACAGAGCTTTAAATTAATCATGATTAAGAGTCAAAATTTAAAATGCAACACATTCACTGCTTCTATGATTGCAGACCCCTGACATTTACACAGTAATTCATTATGGAAGAGCTTAATGTATTATTGGTCACTTACCACTAGAACATCCAGTGATATATCCAAATCCTGTAGTAGCTTAAGTGTTTTTATAATCTGGAAGGAAAAATTAGTTGTTTTTTTAAAAAAAAAACAAATATTTGTAAGTTCTATTTTGTTTTCTCATTTTCATTCACATGCTTAATCCAAAAATACTCATTAGTGTTAAGAGGAATATCCAGGAAAATGTAAGCACTCCTTTCCTGCACATCAAGGGCTGTGCTTGAAGTCTGTGCTATAGAACTACAGTTCTGCCAACCCCCAATTTCAGAAAAAAACAGAAAATCCAGTAGGTATGAATTTACCCCTACAGAGATTACATTAAAGATCAATAATACAGTGGTGCAGGCTACACATATACACACCCTCACTCCTCGTGTAGCATCGACCCTCATTTGTCATAGAAGCAACAGCAAAACTGCATTGTGCAGAACCAACACCATGCAAAAATCAGAATGTCTCCCTCCAGCAGGTCTCCCAGTCAGCAGCACCAATCTTTCACCAGCCCGGGCCAAAAAAGGACAATAGAGCTGGTTGGGAGCCCAGTTTGCCCCCCAGAAAAAAAGTCTTAAAAATTAACTGCAATTTGTACATTAGCAAAACAAGCTCAAACTAGAACAGCTGTTTAATTTCTCACTAACAAAGCATATGCCTGTTACAAAACTCAACATTTCCCTCAAAGCAGATAAGAATTTTCTAAATACAAAATGCTGATGCTCCTATCATAAGCGTTTCAACAAGACATAAGTCTCATCTATAAGCTGCAGGGTATAAATGACTCTGGCAGTGGGTAAACAGCATCCCTGAGTCTTGCAGTTGACCACACACAAGCAGCTTGCCTTATCTTTCAGAAACTTCCATGAAGCAATATTACGTAGGTGACAGAATTAATGTGCAACTGAATTAAGAGCATTTCATAATGCTTTCACAAAGCCTGGAATACTAAGCAAGTTTTTCAGATCATTGTCACTTCTAAATGCAACAGCAGGAACCTGCAGGAATGCAGAAGAGACGACCTGGAAACTTTTTAACAGCTTTGCTAACTTAAATAACCAATGAACTGTCATTTATCACGTTAGATCTTGCTTCTGAAACGGCAGCAGAGGAGGTGGAAGGGGTAGTAAAATAATTGAGTAGTGAAGTCAGTAAAGAAACAGTTTACAAATCACACTGTAACAGTAACACCTACATCTAGAACCAGAGGTAACAAATCAACTCTTTCCCCAGAAGTCCAGCTAACAAGAAAAGGACAGGACACCTACACAGAAAGCTTCCTGACTTGAATTTCGGAACCAGTACAAAAGCCACATGAAGTTCTGCTTATTTCCTATTTAAGAGTAAGACACTCCCTGAGCCAGCAAGTTATGTTAAGAATACATGCAATGAAGTTAAAAACAAATTTCACATCTCAAGATAACTACTCCTCCTTCTGAGAGCTTAACACTTTAACTTTCTCCAGATGCTCCACGGGTATAGGCTACACATCTCATGACCTAAAGACTTTTTTCTAAGTAATCCCATCAGGGAAAAAATGCATTGCAAAGATGCTTAAGTAGAAAAAAAAAAGTAGTAACTGTTCAATGTTAATCACAAGTATTAGAAACTATGTTATCAGTGTCAGGTTAGTTCTTTTTTATTACTATTATTTAATTACAAAATATATCCCCATTCATTTAATTTGTTTTACAATGAAAAAGGAAAGTTATATCGTGCTATATAGGATGATTAGATACTCAAGCAGGAATAAATCCCATAGGCCAGAGAAAAACCTACCAACAAATGTTTTCATCCAGCTACAAAGAAAGTGAGGAGTTTGCCTGCTTCCTCTTGATGGGTTTTTGGACTAAGTTAATTCATAAAGCCAAGTTCATTACAGAAGAACAGATTCAGGAAGCAGGCAATTACTATTCATACAACTTCAAACCAACAGGCTGAATTACCAAAGTACCTAGATGACAAGCATGTCCAAAAGCAGTCAACACACTTGAATGAAAGACAAAACTTTCAAAGCTTTCTAAACCAAAGGCCACACTGTTTGCTTTGCTTTCTTGAAATGTGTATCACATTGGGCAAATCAAGACACACAAGAGGGTTTCCTGAAAAAGAAAACAGAAAGCATTGATCAAACACTCTGACAAGCCTTTTAGGAGGAGTGAGAGCAGGGAGCAGCTCAGGCTGGAGCAGGACTGACAGCTCTGTGTAAGGGGAACACCAAAGGAGAGACAGCTCCATTGCCTTCTGCTGTGTCCAGGCACTGGAAACGGCAGCACCCAGCCTGCTGGAAGGGACACCATCAGGAAAAAAACAAATTGAATTTGTGGCCAATGTCAGCAGCAACAGCAGAGAAACTTTGCTTTTACCCTGTTTGCTTGAGAGTTCCAATTTCTCCATCAAAGACTGGGAGAGGCTGCCTGCTTTTTAAAGAAGAAATACGAAGCTCCAGTATCTACCAGCCTTTGGTGAAGGCCACAGAAGACACAGTAAAGCCTGTCACTAAAACTAAAGCTTGTTAGAAACACAAACTTTGGCTTCCTTATATTTTTATAGTGCACCATTACAATTCTTATTAAAATTAAGGCAAAAAGAAAGACTAATTTATCTGAAGTCAGTTCTGATCAGGCCTTCAAAAACAAAATGGAGAGGCACCTCAACTGTCATATCTTTACCATAGTATTTGTAGTCCATCTGGTTCTTCTTATCTCACTGACTGTACCCAGTACTTTTCCCCCCATTTTTTCCAGATATACACAATACATACATAACCCTCCATTGGTTTATTTTACCTTGCATATCACTATCAGCTACACCCTTAGGGGAAAAGTTCTATTGACTTTAAATGAAATGGTAAAGTTTATAGAAAAATTACAAAGAACATAAGTTACCTCTCTATATAATTCCTGAGCTATTCTATGTAATTCCTAAATAGTGATTTCTATAGAATGTTCCAAAGCCTTTAGGATTGTTTTTTTTTCCAATAAATTGCATTCCAAGCAAGCTTAAGACACTGGTCTTCATGCAACATAAACAGAGGACAGAAGCAGAGTCTGATGGACAAACTGACAGCTGGCATGCACATACTGGTGTGAGACAGTGACAACAACGGTGACAACAGGAGCAAGAGCAAGCCAAGATGAAGGGGAGGAAGGAAAGCAGGGGGCAATGGTAATGAACAATAGGCAAGAAGCACGTGAGCAAACAAGATTTTCCAGAGCCAAACCTGAAAGCCAGGAGATGACTGACAACAGATCTCAGGAGCACTGAGGTTGGTCTCCTCCCACTGCACCAGTGTTGCTCCATCATCCCTTACACAAGTGTTGTACAATCTCCTCATTTTTTCTAGCTGAGCCTGGACCCTCAGGAAGGATGGGACCCAGTAATAGGTTCCCAGGCCATCTGTGTCAAGGGACTGATTCAACATTTCACCACAGTAACTACTGCCTGCTTCTGCTCCTTCCTTCCTTAATAGGAAGGTGCATCTCTCAAAGGGAGCCCCACAATTAATTAGCTCATTCCCTTCTATAACACAGCCCATGAAATTTCACCAAGTCCATAACTTCTGGCTGAGCTAGACATCTCATCAAGACTTTGAAGACAACACATTAGACAAACCAAACACATTCCCAAGCAAGTCACTCCTATGCCCTCCAAAAAAATAAAAAAATAAGAGGAACTGCCTAAAAAAGATTGTCTAGCTCTTTTTTCAGATACTGAATCTAATTATTTCTTTCTGCTAACTAAAGGAATCTGCTTTCAAGCACCTTATACAACACAGAAATGTAAACACTAATCACACACTTTACCTTGGTTCTTTACTTCAAGTAAGTCATGTTAGCCAGAGCTATAGCCGTTCTCTGGCTGTTGTATGATCTTTCCAGCTTGGCAGTGCTGCTTTTAAAAACAGTCCCCAGAACAGGACATAATATTCCTGTAATTGTCCCTCTAATACTATATAGTGGTAATAAGATAACCCTACTAAGCTACCCAAAGACAGCATTTATTCCATAAGCCACCACATTGTACTGCGATTTCATGCTCAACTGGTAACACATCAGAGCTCCGAATCATTTTCTGAGTCAATGCTTTCCAAAATATACTTTCCTATCCTGAGTGACCTATATTCACAGCTCCTAGCTGTGACTTTCCACTGAGCCATGTTAAAATGTGTTGCTCAAACAAACATAGCCTAACACATGATCAAACTAGGTTTCTGTAAGAGTCTCTCCATTTGACACAAACTACTTCAGTGGTTGCAGTGTTTCCCTTCAAAGCTTACTGTCTTCTAAAATAAGAAAAGTTTGAGTAGCATCACGTCAAGAACAGATACACAATTACCTCCCACCCCAAACCCACAACCAAGTCCACAAATCATCATTGTTTTCTGATGAGGTCTGGCACTTATTTTTGGTGAGTGCAACTGAAATCCATTTTATGTATTGCATCAGGTCCATAGCATTGCTCCTGTAATCAGTATTACACAGAAGCAAGTCAAATGCCTTAAGAGACTTGCAAATATCTATGACAGTTAGTCTCAGCTGAATATAATCAGAGATAAATTTAGCAGTACATATCTACATAAAGTCTCATCAATTGGCATGGATCATGGCACTGTCCTTTAATTGTACACCAATTACATCTTATATGCAACATCACACCGCTGCTCAATACATTCCTTCATTATCAATGTCAATGAAGACTATTTCATTTACCTGTATAAACAGCAGCACAGTATTTTTTTCCTGTCCTGTTGAACTTCTCTAGTACCTTGAGCATCATTCAATACTCAAATTGTTAGTTCTGTTCACTTTTTGGTCAGTTCTCTGAACATTCACTGGGCTGGCCATCAAATCTCACACATTAAGAAGCCTTTGTCATGAGCAATCAATGTTCTGCATCTTCCCTGGTTACTATTAGATCAGAAAGTATTTAGCAAGTATTAAAAAGTGCCAAGACAAATATCATTCACAAATAGAGAACAGAAATATTTGACAACACCAACACTTATCTACATACACATCTGTAATATTGATTTATTATTCTTTCCACACATAGCTAAGAACTTTCCTCTTTGCTGTAAATTAGCAATCATGAAATGCATTGCTCATAAAAGGTAAATCGAATACTAAAACCATATGGTTATCATGTTTAACAACAATCAGTTTCTCACTTCCCCTACCACTCCTTAGCCCCTGTTATCCATAAATATGTCTATTTCACTAGACACAGTTTCACTAGGGACAGAAGTGCTGCAGCACCACCATTAGTCCCATTTTATGCAGTACCTGCTTGCAGTCATGCCACATAAAAACCATGCATCTCCTCCCTTATCAGAGCCAAATCTGCAAGGACTATTCACATTCTTCTCGAGTTGAATGCGTTTTGAAACTTAACATTTTGGGATCACTTAAATATTAATTAGCTCTAGAATTGTTTCTTTCTTTTCCCTTTCAATCTCCTGGTCAGAAGAGTATAACACCATCAAACCCAAGTATTAAAATATTGAAAGAGCAGAGATACAATGATCTGATCACTTCTGTGGCACAATAAATTTCAGATTCATTGCACTGCAAATTAAAACATCTGAAGAAGCACCTGCACAGGTGGACAGATACAGCTTACAGCACTGGCATTCAAAAAGATAAACCACTATTGGCTGAGAAAAATCAGTATTTCCTATATATGCATACACATATACTTTGAAAACAGAGTAGGATTGATGACTAAGCTTTTCAAGTTCATTAACTGCCAACACCATTGCAGACTAAATTTTACTGCTGCTCTCTGCCTCCAAATACCTCCACAAACTTGTATCAGGTTTTAATGCCTTAGAAACCTATCATGGCAAACGCATTCTGTACTTTCCAACTGAATTCAACCCTCAGAGACCATCCCCCCACGCTGCTTTTGAAGGCACTACCTTCAACCAAGTGTGATTTATTACTTCGCAAGCCAAGTTTGGCACGTACTGCTTTGGTCCCATCACCCACCAGAGCTCAGGCTGAGGCTCCGAGAGGGTGTCTACCTCCCCCCAAAGCCCTGGAGCCTGTATTTATCTCCCTGCCTGCCTCCTGGTACCTGCAGAGTGTCAGGAGCAGCTTCCAGAGGCTGCCCTGACTCATCTCCCCACTGATGCCTGCTTGCTCCAAGTGGTCCATATCTAGTCCTCGCAGCTCCACTGTCCTACAGGTCATTTAATTTCTCTCAGAGAGAGGAGCAGCCTTGTTCTTCTGGCACCACAACAACGCGGTTGGGGCACGACACCTCCCGCACCTCTGGCTGCTTGTGAAAAACAAGAAAGCAGAAACACCTCTTTCAGCAGGAAAACACAGTGACCCGCACCTCACCCGCTGCGTTCATGACCTTCTTCTGGCCAGGCACCCAACACCTGCTCGATGTGACCGCACACCACCTCGCTCGGGTTGCCCTTCTCCTGCTCGCCCGATGGCACCCAGCGCCTCTCGGTCACCTACCGAGACCTTCAGCCCTCTTCCAAACCGGGAAACCCCCGCGCCTGTCCCGGCCTCCCTTCAGGCAAGGGGAGGGAAACAAAAGGGAGACCCAAGCTAGGGCCGCCCCGCTGCGGGGCTTCTCTGCTGCCTTAGATATATATACACACACACACATAAACATATATAATGTACGTTAAGAAACCGGGGGAGCCTCCTGACACCCCCGGGAGGTGTCGGTACCTCGGCGGGCTCCTGCGCGCAGCCCAGCCGCTCCTTCAGCTCCAGCGCCCTCCGGGCAGCGCTCCGCCCCTCCGCCATGCCGGCCCCGCCGCTCCGCCCCTCCGCCATGCCGGCCCCGCCGCTCCGCCCAGGCCTCTCAGCCCCCGCCCGCCCTTCTTGTAGCACTGCCCGCCCTCGCCATAGGCGGTGGAGCGGCCCGGCCCTGCCTCAGGGAAGCGGGTCGGCGGCGGCGCCTTCACGGGTCGCCGGCGGGCTCCAGCGGTGTCCGTTATTCCCTCAGTTCACCCTCCTCCGGGCCCCTCGCCCGCCCGCCCTCCGGTCCGCCCCAGAGGGAGCAGCTGCCCCGGGCCGGCCTCTGAGCTTTCCCCTGGAGAATGGCTGGAGAGCAGCGCGGCTTCTCAGGGCCTGAGAACGTTGGTAGATGGAAGGCTCAACAGGAGCCGGCAGTGTGCACTGGCAGCCCAGAAAGACAACCTCAGCCTGGGCTGCATCCAAAGAAACATGGCCAGCAGGGTGAGGGAGGTGGTTCTGCCCCTGCTCCACGCTGGTGAGGCCCCATCGGTAGTGCTGTGTCCGGCTCTGGAGACCTCAGCACAGGACAGACAAGGACCTGTCAGAACAGGTCCATCAGAGGACCACAAAGATGATCAGAGGGATGGAGCACCTCCCCTATGAGGACAGGCTGAGAGAGCTGGGGTTGTTCAGCCTGGAGAAGAGAAGGCTTCGGGGAGACCTTAGAGCAGCCTTCCAATATCTGAAGGAGCTACAGGAGAGCTGGGGAGGGACTCTGTCAGGAGTGTAGTGGGAGGATGAGGGGTAATGGCTTCAAACTGGAAGAGGGGAGATGTAGATTAGATAACAGGAAGAAATTTTCCACTATGACAGTGGTGAGACACTGGAACAGGTTGCCCAGAGAAGAAGCTGTGGCTGCCCCATCCCTGGAGGGGTTCAAGGCCAGGCTGGATGGGGCTTGGAGCAACCTGCTCTGGTGGGAGGTGTCCCATTGTCCCATGTCCTGTAGCTGGGCTCTACTGAGCAGAATCTGGCGCCATCTTCTTGACACTTGCCATATTCATAAACATTGATGATATCCCCCTCTCAGCCTTCTCCAGAATAAACGAACCTGGGTTTCTCAGCCTTTCCTCATAAGAGAGGTGCTCCAGTCCCCTGATCATCTTCGTAGGTCTCCAGTAGACTCTCTCCAACAGTTCCTTGTCTGTCTTGAACTGAGAAGCCCCGAACTGGACACAATGCTCCAGATGTGGCCTCACTAGGGCAGAAGAAAGGGGGAGAATAATCTTCCTTGATGTGCTGGCCGTGCTCTTTAATGCACTCCAGACAACCATTGGCCTTTTTGGCCACTAGGGCTGCCTTGTGGTCAACTTGTTGTCCACTAGGACTCACAAGTCCTCTCTGCAGAGCTGCTTTCCAGCAGGTCAACCCCTAACCTGTACTGATAGCAAGGCCAAGCCTGTGAAGGCATGACTGTGCCCGCAGGCATGCTCTTGTGGTCCTAACCTGCAGGTGAAGGCAGCACTCAGGCTGAAGAGGGCACCCTTTTCCTTTGTTTCTGATTTTCTTAAAGCCTGATGGCTAACACATTATCATGGAATCACAGATTTGTTGGAGGTGAAGGGACCTTCTAGAGATCATAGAGATCTAGAGACTAGTCTAGAGACTAGTCCAACTCCCCTGCCAAAGCAGGGTTGCCCAGAGCACATCACTCAGGACTTCATACAGACGGGTCTTGAAGATCTCCAGAGAAGGGGACTCCACGACCTCCCTGGGCAGCCTGTTCCAGGGATCTGTCACCCTCACCCTAAATAAATTCTTCCACATATTTGAGTGGAACTTCCCATGTTCCGGCTTGTGCCCGTTGCCCATCATCCTGTCTCTGGGAACCACTGAAAAGAGTCCAGCTCCATCCTCCTTCAACCCACTCTTTAGGTACTTGTAAACATAGATAAAGTCTCCCCTCAGCCTTCTCTTCTCCAGGCTAAAGTGCCCCAGATCTTTTCTCGTAAGAGAGGTGCTCCAATCTCTCCAGCATCTCTGTTGCCCTACACTGGACTCTCTCCAGCAGTTC